>MU224829.1:920205-932183 GCA_018584345.1 Thuja plicata | reverse complement strand
GCAAAATACAATCAATCAAATTCAAGTAAGTGTGAAGTGGGGTTAAGGAAATCAACACAAATAACAATTAACAATTCAAACCCTCTCCTTAAATCACAATTTTCCTCCTTTACATTTTAGTAACATTAAAATCACCCCATTTCATATTATACATGCTCCCACATGCTAAAATTGAATTATCCAAAATAATCTTCCACCAATGAACCCGATTTGTTCGGGTCTAACTTTCATCCTTGTCACTAGTTTGATCCTATTAGCTAAAGGTTTTACAATGATTTTGTAAGAAGTGTTGAGCAATTGATAGGACGCCATCCAGATATGTAATATGTATTTTTCACTTTAGGAAGAAAATTCATTAGGCCTCTATTAATATATGGACCCAAGGACCCTTCATTTATAACTTCTAGGTATACTAAATAGAATTCCTCCTTAATATGTTGCTATAATGTTTGATAAAATTCAATTGACGACACATCAACTCTAGTGCTTTTATTAGGGGCCATAGAAAAAACAACAGGCTCTAAATATTCAATAGAAAGGTCTCGATCAATAAAATGACTATATTCTAAATCCACCTTCCTCGGTATGACATCTTCAAAGATATCTTCTAAAACCAATTGCACATCTTGTCAATGCTTGTATTCCCTAAAGATTTTCTCATAGAAAACCCGAAACACTTTCTTTTGAGTTTGTGTGCACCTATCCTTCCTCATCGAATATTGATCTAATGAACTCCTTTTTATGTTTATAGTTTAAGTACTGGAAGAAGTACTTTGAACCTTTATTTCCTTCTTAAAAAAAGTACAATCCAGCTATTATTTTGGCTTCTTGCTCCTTATAATGATCAAGATTACGAAGTTGTGTTTCAATAGAAGATATGGAGGATTGAATAGCTATATTATCTGAATTAGAGCTTAATAATTTTCTATGTAGTTCAAGTTTCCCTTGTAAATATTTTTCTTTCCTTTCCTGTTGCCATGCTAATCTTCTGTGAAATGAGCATAAAAATTTAGCACATTTGGAGATAGATAATTGCCACCATTATCTATAGGAATCCCCTTCTCTCAGCTTGGGAATAGAATTTCATATACCCACCAAAGCATCAACACAAGAAGGGATTTTCAAATAAGAGGTTTTAAGCTTAAAGGGAAGATGAGAGTCAAATACCTTAGAATAATCCTTTGTAATAGTGCAAACAATAGGAAAGTGGTCTGAAAACATAGTGATGTAATCTACCTTTACATAATTGCCCAAGGAATCTTGGACTACTTGCAAGTTGGGAGAATTATAAAACTTATCTAATCTGCTAAGTGTCATTTCCACTCCCAACCTGCAATTTGTCCAAGTAAACAAGTTATGATTATGACTAATTTTTTATATATAAATTGGATATATAACACTAAAAGTCTTGAGAAAAAATAACCACTTATCAATTATTTATTGTTGAGTTTTATATGATTGGACTAGCCACGATTTCTATGGTGTTCCACCATATTGAATTCACCTCCACAAACCCAATCAGCATGAGGTAAATGATTAGGAATCCATTCCCATTACTCACATCTTTTTTTTGCAATATTTGGGGCATAAATTGAACAAAAAACAACAAGTTGGCCATTGATGAAGGTGAGGAACCACACACAGTCATGTGAAGGATCCTCCCCTTTATCAATGACAAACCTATTAATCCAAGATGCCAACCCAATAACCGCCCCTGCCTTCACTATGCATTGTATGGAAGAAAGAACCATCTCTAAAAATATTGAATACTGAAGAAACAAGACGAGGGCCATTAAGTTTAACCTATTGAAAAAATACAACATCAGGTTTCCACTTCACAATAGTTTTGTTGACCTCAAATTTGTGACGAGGGAGAGATAACCCTCTAACATTCCAAGACATAGTTTTATAATTCATAATTAGGTTGAAGTAGAAGACTCATCCTCACGAGGCAATACATCAAATCAGTTAGCATTCAAAATTGACTTCTTAGAATTCTCATGCTCCTTGACATTAGAATTTGGAGATGTAGATCTTTGTCTCCCAGTTTGAAGTTGGGAATCATGTCTTTTTGAAGGGGATGGAGACATATGCCTTTTAGAAGGACTAGAAAGAGATGATTCTTTTTCTTAACACAGGGTCTAGTAGGAGATGTAGAATGATTACAAGAAGAAGGGGACCCCTTATTTTGTGTAATAACTGATCTTGGAGGGTCTTTCCTTTTTTAATCACCCTCTAACTATATGTCATTATAACATATTTATAGGTAGAAGTCGTAACATTGTCATTTACATTTGACGCATCAATGGTTTGTTGTTTTGATTGGGAGGTTGTATTTGGCACCACCATAGGCTGAGAGGGGCGAGGATATTGAATTGGAATAGGAACAACTACAACTTGGGAATGATTATATCTATTTTTGTAGGCTGGACAATATTTTATCAAATTCCTCTCTTGCCTACAAAAGAAGCATGAATTAGGTTTATTAAGGCAACCTACAGGCTAGAGAAACTCAAATCCTAGACCAACTAGCTTGATATTCACTAGTAACTAGTTATTCAAGTCTATCTCAACACAGGCCCTTAGGTGAACCCTCAGGCTAGATAATTTATCAGATTTTTTTTTACACCAAATGACTCTCCCAATTTGTGCAACTATATCCTTCAAAAAGGGTGTAAAAGCCACATTTAGAAAATGGTAACTCAATACACATAGGCTATTTAGATCTAGAGGGGCCTTCAAGGTGAAAATCTAATGTTCAGGCCTATAAATAATAAAATTTTCCATATATCACCTAGGTTCCATATTGAATAATTATCTGTGTAGCATCAGTGGCTTTAAACTTGCAAGGAATATACCCTTTAACCAACCCTCTTAGAGCTTCAATTTCACACCCTTTGTTTTCCCTATTCATTCTATCCCATTTATAGAAATTAATTTTAGAGGATATGCCCTTCAAAAAGAATAGGATTATAGATATATATTGAGAATTCTCAATACGGTAAAGCACATCATCAAGAAGTACGCACTCTAGGGTTTTACCTTCATTCGAAGGCTCCTCATCTCTTTGTCTTCTCTAGCTTGGTTTTTTGCTTCTTTTTCGGCTAATTTTTTTTATATATCCTTGCTTGTTGCAAAGAAATCATTTTCTTTACACTCTCCATGTATTTTCTTGTTAAAATATAGTTTTCCTTTTCCACACGAAACATTGAGAGGGCCAAAACCTCTGTTGACTCTCCCACCGTCCTCTTGGCCTCAACTTTTAACCTCATTAATTTTTTGTTGTCTTGCAATAGAGTCCTACCACTCTCCTCGACCACGACCAAGGGTTCATTTGAAATATGTTTGCTTCAAAATCTTGTGCTCCCTAGGTTTTTGATGCTGCAAACTCTTCAATCTCCTCTATTATAGGGCTAGGGTTTTGTTCTCCTGCATTTCCTAAGAGTATCTATGGTACTTTTTTGGGGGTATTGTAGGCAGTTGTGGTTTAAAATCATACTTCTTAATCTTAAAGAAAGTTAAATATTTGATTGTGGCATATAGTGGAGAATTACATTATATTTAAATATAATTAAATTTCAACCTCCACACCTTCTTGATCAAAGAAAAAATGTAATACATTTAATTCATTCATTATGTGAGTTTTTACCTTTGCCATAATATACATAATTCTATGTTTACTTGTAGTAAATTGTGGAGAGTGAATTCCTCCAAATATTCTACAAATTGTGTTAGAAAGAGTGAAAGATTTGGATCTATGTTCTATTTAATATTGTATAATAGAAATGCAAATAAAAATCAAATAGTTAATTATTTGTCAGTGGTGAATTTCTGGTTTAGATTTCATAATAGTTTTTGCATCAACATTTCAAATCACACTCCATGATCCATCATTAGGATGATAGAGAGCTAGGGGATAAGTGATCCATGATCCATCATCTTTTATCTCCAAGCTATCTATCATCCCAATGATGGATCACAGAGTGTGATTCAAAATGCTGATGCAAAATCTATTACACAATCTAATCCAGAAATTCAACACTGATAAATTATGGATTATGGAAATCTGATATCATTAGTTAATTATTTGTTTGAGTCAAATGCATTATGAACAAAAAAATATGTTTGGGAAAAACTATCTTGTAATTACAAAGCAATAAATTTAAAGTATTTAAATCTTATATATCTATATTAAATAGGTAGTATACATGAAAAATCTATCATAGATTTAGATGAACATTTAAAAAAAAATCTTGTACAAAAATTTTAAATGTGTTTTTTTATAAATAAGTCATTCAATGAATTCATTTTAAGTCTTTACTTTTTTCTAAGAGAAAAGTAAAGATATGCATTACAACAATATTTGTTTCACTTAAATGCATTATATTTTTACTTTATGATATCTGATATCTTGAGGCATTTTACTTAGATTTTCAAAATATGAGTATGTTATTTCTATGTTTACTTGTAGTAAATTGTGGAGAGTGAATTCCGTACAAAATATTGTACCTTCTTTCTTACGATACATACTTAAGATAAAGTGTTTTATATGTGAAACTTTTGTGCAAGTTTCTTACTTGTATGTACTAAATTGTGAAGAGTGAATTCCCTACCAAATAATGTACCATCTTTTTCATGGTACATACTTGAAATAGAATGTTTTTGATATTAGCAGCAGCAAGAGAGTGCTGACCCGAGGTATAACTTTCCTACAAGTTTCTATAACTAGTATACTAATAGCCAAAACTATTATGAAATTACAAATTTTCAAATAGCTTAATGTATTTGTCTACCCTTCAACTCTTCCTAAAAATAGAAATAAGAAACATACATATTACCTATTTGAACCATTATTCTTTTTCACTATTCAATCTTAATTTATTACTATAATAAATGTTCAACAAACTTTCCTATAAATATATGATAATGTTGCTTTTACATTTAACTTTCAATTGAAGATCATAAATAACAATAAGGTCTTTTTTATTTTTTAACAACTCCATATTTTCAAAGTCATCTACATCTTTTTATTAAGACGTCTTGGTATATCTCTAGATTTGTCTATATAGAATTTTTCATCAATCTTTGGAATCACACTCCATAGTCTACAATGAAAAAAAAAATTGAAAAAGAAATTATAAATTTTAGAAAATGTTAATGAAATTACGAGTGAATACACACAATGCCAGGTATGAAATGCCCTTTTGACTTGCAGTTCGGGTTTTTTTAACATTTAGTAAACGGAGAGTATCTTCTTCACTTATTTCCAAAGCATTTTTTTGACCTTTGCGTAGAAATTAATTAGCTTTTTGTTTTTTAATGTGTGAATTGGTTGTCAAGGGGTTAATCATTGGAATTGCACATGCACACAAATCTATTTGCCACCCTGCCAAATAAGTAACGTACGCATGTACGGACTTAATCACGTGCGGGTTTTTATCTTTACATATGAAAAAATTGTTACCTTTAATCGATTTGGGAAAATAAATTTGGAAACAAAAAAAAACATTTTTTATTGGAAACATAAAACAAATTGTGGGAGTTGGATCCCCCTTACTATGTGGGAGTTGGATCCCCCTTACTATGTGGGAGTGATGTCTCGTTTAGGTTTGTTGAGTGTGGAAGTTTGTAATGATAGTGTCTCTCATGGGAGTGGGTGTGTAGTACCTAGAAATGAGTTAGGGTTTTTGTCTACTGTTGTTCAACATAATCAAAGATTATGTTAAATTAATAGGTAAAGTTAATATATTAATTATCAATTAAAATAGTAGATTAATATGTTTATCTTAGAAAAAGAGAATTGAGATATTAATTTTTTAATTATCAATAACAAAATAAAGTAAATTAGTAAATTATTATAACACCAAATACTATTGATCATAATTGTAAATTAAAGGTTAAGTTACATCACTTGTGATGTTCTTTTATGATAGGTGTGGTTTTAAAATTATCAACAATTGCTTCTATCCACTTTTTTTTTTATATGCACTTAATGATTACATCTATTGCTTGTAGGTGAAGAAAACCATGCTCTATATTAAACCTATTGCATGTGCTTGGATCAACGTACCAATAATTTGCCAAAAAAAAGAATGATTAAGTCACTATTTATTTCTAACCTTCCACTATTATGGTGAATGTGAAGCCTTGCAAATACTTTGCTTACATCCTCACAAAAGGCCTTCAAAACTAACATCTCCTTATGTAGATTCATTATATCTTATGCATAATTTGCAGCCAACAATGATGTGGAAGCCAAACCCACGTGCCTTCATTTGCTCCACATTTCCTAATACGTCGTGTATAATATCCAACAAGGCACACTCAGATTAATATGACATGATGAGTTTTGAAATCCATAATTGAATACAACATTTGAAATATAAAGGACCATCTTGGTGATAAAATGTTTGCTTATCAGGCCTTCCAAATAGACTGAAGAGGGAAGGAGGCTTTAATATGAAAGGAAGGAGCTGGAAAATTTTATCCACCCACTTGACTAATTTCCAATTTTTATCAAGGCATAGGAATGGATGATACAAAATTGGACTAACTCTTTCCAAGGTTCATCTCCATTGATTGCTCTAATTATCCACTTAGTAGCCAAGTACACCCCTTGAGTTTGGGGGTCTAATAGGCCCAACCCCGCTTTTGATTTAGGTTGGATATAATGAAACCATGAAGTGTACTTAAATCTAGCATCACCACTCCAATTAGACCATAGAATATGGTGAACAAGTTTGGTAAGATTATTATAACTTTTTTGGGGGCATCCAACATAAAGGGTAATAAATGCGAGAAGTAAAAAAAGTACGATTCACCACTTAGATATTACCAACCAAAGATAATAATTTGTTTTCCTAGGAGTATAATTTTGTTTTAAATATCTTAAGAAGCCATTTCAATATATCAGATAAAGAAATTTCCAATCCAAAGGGGATGCCCAAATAGCAAGAAGTTTGACTATGTTTGATTTTCTCTTGTAGATATCTTCTACTGTAGCCACCGGATGATGGAGTTTGTGAGACATCGAGTGCACCACACTTTTATTTCTTAGGTCACACTAACTTCCCTCCTTGTTGGGTTAACACATCGAGTCACCACGTGTCAACATTGCACATCTCTCAATCGACTTTAGCAATAATTTTCAAGAACTCCGACCGATTTGACATGTGCCCTACTTTCTATCACGTGACGACAATATTCCACCACTTACTTGCACACCTTGAGGAACTTTTTGAGTTCTGAAAAGGTGCACCACCTTTTCAATCTGTCATCATTGTTGTAGACATCTTTTCAGTCACACTTTTAAGGTCCAACTCTAGGTCCCAAGGGCACGTTGTAAAAAAGAGGGTTTTAGCTTTAGAGTTCTATTAGAGACTCTTTAGGGAGGATTTATTGTAAGAGTCTATAGTTCTCTCATCTTGGGGAACATTCAAAATATCTATTGTATCATTCTTAGACCCTAGTAGGTATTCAGATAATAAAAAAGAAGGGATATATTGGACTATGCCTTGCTTTCTTTTACTCTATACCTTTCTCTGATTTTGTGAATAATCCTAAGCTCCATGTTATTCTGGAGGGACATAGCTATCATCTATTACTTTACAGGATTTCATAATTTTTCATAGATTGCAATTGGTTGGATCATGTTTGATACTCTTTCAATCCTTGTAATTTGAGTTATACTATGCCATCTTAGTGAACAACATTCTCTTGGGTAGTTATTTTCAGTAGATTTAGGAACCACTCTTGCGGTCCCTAAACTGAGTTTTCTTATAAGGAGATACAAATGTGTTGCATATGTCCATATGACCTTTCATCTTGTCTCTTTCTCATTATGAGGATCTTACCAAAAAAAGATAAGAATTTTTTTTCTTAGGAATATAATTTTGGTTTGACTTTGTTAAGAAACCATTTCAATATATCAGATAAACAAATTTCCCATCCAAAGGGGATGCCCAAATAGAAATAAGGATGAATATGTTTTATTTGCTTCCATTCTTTAGGAATCGAAGGAGGTATAAGATCTATACGATCCATGAGAATATTTTGTATTATGATGCCCTAACTTGGATCTAGAAACTGAACAATAAAGATTGAGAGCGTACATAGTATTGGAGATATCATCTTCAAAGTTTCAAGAAAAAGAATACTATCATTAGAAAAATGGGATTTTAACACAACCAAATTATTGGGGATGTAAATACCCTTAATCTTATTCAATTGATTATATTTTCATAACAGATAACCAAGAGCATCAACTACAAGAACATAGAGAAAAGGAGACAAGGGACACCCTTGTCTAATAGAGCATTTTAGAGGAAATAGATTAAGAAATTATTTATATCTTTTTAGATGAGTATTGGCATTTTCAAATAGCATTTGAACATGTTTGTACAACTTAGGGCTAAATCCTAACTATTGCACATCATTTTGAGAATAAAGCTCTGGTGCATTCTATCATACACTTTATCAAACTCCAACTTCATAAGGATGACATTGTCACTTGATTTTTGATCCCATTCTATTATTTATCATGCAAGGATGAGGTTATAAAGAATAAGTTTCCCACTAAGAAATCTAGTTTATTTTGGTTTAACCATGTTTTTAGCAACTGGTTTAATCTTGGTAGCCAAGGCTTTAACAATAATTTTATAGGAGGTATTAAGAAATATAATAGGACACCACCCCGATACCGTGTCCTCATTTTTCCCTTTAAGAACAAGTTTGATAATGCCTTTTTCTAATGTATTAGACCCTAATGAACTATCCTCAACAACCTTTAAATAGAGAAGATAAAAGTCATCTTTTGTATATTGCCACATGGTATGATAGAATTCTACTAAAAGCCTATCAACTCCTAGACTTTTATTTGTTGCCATAGATAAAATAGCATGTTCTAGTTCTTGAAGGGAAATGTTTTGATCTAAAGATTGCCTATAATACTTGTCCAATTTCCTTGGAATATGATCTTTAAATATGTCTTCTAGAATTGGTTGGACAATATGCTAATGATCATCTTCTTTAAATAAAATTTCATAATAATCTTGAACAAATTTTTTTAATCTCTTCCAACTTTGTATAAAGAATAAAATTGACATCTTGGATACCTCAAATGCACTCCTTCCTATTATTATAATTGATAAAGTTGAACAAGTATTTAAATCCTCTGTTCCCTGCCTTAGCCCAGTGTAATCTTGCCCTAATTTTAGAACCTTGACCCTTACAATTATCCATTTTCTAAATTTGATCTTCTAATGTTGCTATAAATATTTTTAAGTTAATATCATTAGGCCTGAAATTCAATAATTTCCTATCATGTTCAATTTTTCCTTTGAGATATTTTTCTTTACGTTTTTGTTGCCATGCCATCCTTCTTCTGAAAGCACAAAGTAATTCACCACACCTTGAAAAATTATAATTCCACTACCTCCTTTGATAATCCCCTTCATTGGATTTAGGGATATAATTCCAAAGCCTGATCATAGTAGCAACAAATGAAGGACTCTATATGTGAGAAGTATTAAGTTTGTATGGAAACTTTGAGTCTTCATTGTCCATATCAGTCCCTTAAATCAAACAAATAATAGGAAAATGACCTAAGAGAATAGAAGTGTAATCTAATCTAACACAAAGACCAACAACATCCTAAACAATATGGAGATTGAGAGAGATATAATTTTTTTCAAGCCTACCGAGTTTTCTCTCCTCCCCAAATTTGTGATTCAACCAAGTGAATTTGTTATTATCATGGATAAGAGCTTTGTTATGAATAGGGTCTCTCACACCAATACTATTACAAAAATAACCATTTATCAAATTCCTCATTACTTAGCTTAGTATGGTTGAGCCAAGTATGATCATTTTGATGTTTTACCATGATAAAATCAACACCTATTATCCAATCAACATGAGGAAGGTCCCTAGCAATCCAATCCCACAACTCACTTCTATTTTTTGAGAAATTAGAAGGATAAACGAAGAAAAACCCAATAGGTTGTCCATTAATCAAGATGAGGACCCACACACAACTATGTGAAGGGTCCTCACCTTGATTGATGACAAACTTATGCACCCAAAGTGCCAAACCAAGAACAAACCCACCTCTACCTTCAAAATACAATGTATAAAAAAATATGCATTTCTCTATACATTAAGAATAAGAATGGTAGAGACCACTAAATTTGACCTCTAAGAGAAAAAAAATATAAGCTTTTCAAGTAGCTATAACCTCTCTAACACCATATTTTATGTGAGGGAGGGAAATTCCTCTAGACATGATTTTAAAATTCATGACAAGGAAAAAATGGAGGAAATGTCTTCTTGTGGTAGAGCTTCAAAATTATTAGCTACAGTGACAAAATTATTAGAGGAACCCAAATCAAAATTGGAAATTGATAAAGATCTTGATCTATGCCTAGAAAAATGGTTCTGAATAGAAGCCTTTGTATCCTCAGGAGAATGAGACCTAGATATTTTCCTTGAAGAGGGTAAGGGAGAAGAAGAAAGATGAATAATATATTTGGAGTTATGATGAGACTAATGAACCTTTTGAAGAGTGGGATAACAAGTATTTCTACGAGAAGACTCAAATGACTCTTTCCTTTTTTCTAATTTTTTTTATCCATCCTCCATAACAACATATTTATAACGAGAGACAATGTGTTAAGAGTCTTGGCCCATATTGGTCGAAGTAGGGACTTTTATCTACCATTGATCTTGAGTTGTATCTTTAGGCAACATAGATACAAATGGTTAGTTTAAAACCCGAGGTTGTCTTAGTTGTGTTAAAATTTTGGTTTGACTCATTCTATTTCTTTTAGCTGTATAATCCCTAATTAGATGCCCTTCTTGTCGATAATAAAAGAAAGAATTAGCCTTGTTCATGTATACTGAGAGTAGAAAAAAATCAAAGTCTGGTATCCCAGTGGCATGGACCAACCACAAACTACCTACTTCCCTTAGCTACTAGAATTTATGCCTTTTCTAATCTCATTAGTATTGTAGAGCTATTGGAAGTATGCACGTAATTTGTGCCCAATTTTTTCCATCAAAGTCTTGTAAGGAACCATAGGAAGTATCCACTTAAATTATATGCACATCAATATGATTCATTTGAGCTATGATAGGGGGATAAATGGTGGGCCACTGTGAACAATATTGATAAAGGGCATTACTATCACCCTCAATATTCTTCAATGCGTTGGTGTGCTACTCTAAATTTGAGTGTGTGGTGGTGCCATTTTTTTTTTCCTTGTCCATCTTTGTTTTTTAGAGCTCCACACATATTTTTTTGTTTCATTTCATTTCTTTTTGTATTATTGTGTCTTTTAGGATTCCATCTACCGATGTTTTGAGTTGTACTACAAGGGGTCAAACTGAGAGGAATTCCCTTGTAACTGTATCATCTTAAAATGGAAGCACTTCCATGTTAAGAGTGTTTAGCCCTCCTTAGGGGATGTATTTTCCCTCCATTCCATCATCCCCCCATTTCTGCATCATCCCCCCTGATTTGCTCCTCCTTATACCACTTTCGAGACTGATTTCTGCATTTTGGGTTGCAGGACTCTGATTCTGGGATACAGGGACAGGGTTGACCTCCTAGGACAGGGTCGACCTTGGCCCTGCCCTAGGACAGGGTCAACCTCATCCTTGTCCTAGGACAGGGCCTACCTCGACCCTATCCCAGGGTCCAAAACCCAGAATCCCACAGTTTCCCGGATGTCGGTCTTTGCAAAAAGTTCTTTCCCGCTTCCGGGTCGACTGTTTCGGGTTCCGAATCGGTTGATTCCTAAATTATATTTAATAGAGGTCCTCTCCTAGGGGTAAAGGCTTAAATGATGATTTAATTATCCTATGTAGGCCTCCTTAGAAGATTGTGCCCAAATTTCATATAAAAGGGAGCATTTCTCTCTCATTTTTCTCTAAGCATTATCAATTATCAACTAGGTGATCAAGTGAAGTTTCAAGCATCC
>MU224829.1:897033-919989 GCA_018584345.1 Thuja plicata | reverse complement strand
TACATACTTGCTACATTTGAATTACAATTGCATATCTATTCAATATCATAGCTTCATTGTTAGATTCAATTCTACCACTTGCTAGCATTCTTATTTCAAATATTGATTTCAAGGTTAATTCCTAAATTGGGGTTTGACTAAGGCAAACCCATCCCCAACAACAAACAAACATTTTTCTTACAGGTATAGGTTCAAGACTGTGGATCCGAGGCCAGATCTGGATACCCTTTTTGGATTTCTTTCAGACTGTGCGAACAGGGACACTTTCAGAGTTGAGCAGATCGAGTTGGAAAAAGTGGTACAGGGTTGACCTTTTTCATAAGACAACATCGGAACGGAAAAAGATTTCTAGGTTTTGTCCGTCTCTGTGTTCCGGTTCGGTATCAACTGTCAGCATCTCCAGAAACAGTCTACAGATCTCAGAAAACAACAATCTTTGATCTGCCATTTTGAAATGTTGGTACTTTCTCCTATTGTTTTCAATTACTGTCCTTAATCATATTAATCAATCAATTTACAGAATTTAAGATCCCCTTCCTTGGTCTCTTTCCAAATAGTGGATTCATTTGTGTATTAACCCTTTGGGGTTGATCAAAATTGGATCTCCTATTTGTGTATTTGAGGGTGAAAGAAAGGAGCATCTTATCTTCCCTTAATCACAATCACAATTGCAATATACAATCAATCGAATTCAAGTAAAGGTGAAATAGGGTTAAGGAAATCAACACAAATAACAATTAACAATTCAAACCCCATCTTTATATCTTTACAACATCTCCTTAAAAACCCACACATATACATATATATAACATATATTATATTTTTCATCTTTATAGTAACTAAGATTTTTTTTCCATAGAAATTCTTTTTAATGCTCTCTAATTGATTTGAACCATCCACATGGAGCTTCAAAAATCTCCTCCCTCACTATTTGGTGTCATAGGTCTCCTAGTTGAAATTTATGGAGTGGAGTGATAATATTAAGATGAACTTGGGAACCTACCAATGATAGTTGGAATAGCTATGGAGATGCTACTAGGTGAAACTACTTCTTCTTTTCCAAGAAGTTTTTGGTGGATTGTATAAGTGATGTAGAAAAGGATGAGGGTGTATTAGTGATACGTAGAGGAGAATGGGCCCCATGTGTTGTAAGGTTTGATTCAAAAGAAGTAAAGTTCATATTTTTGTTCTTCCTCATCCATCTCTTTGTAGGCCTTAGCATTAGATTCTTCAATGTTTGTTTGAAATTTCTTGGTGTCTAGCTTCCCAAGCACTAGTTTTTTCCAATCTTTGCTTTAGTAGCAAGTCCATTTTTTTTAATACGGAGTAGTGGTAGGAACCACATCCACAATTGTTGTGCCTTTTATCTTTTTCTCTTGTTATGCAAATTCTTTCCTTCTATGTTTTGATACAAAAACTATTTGGTCTGGGAGATAATCCACCGGGTCCTTTAATGGATTTTTTGCAATCACCTTATTATGTACCACCGTATCCTTATAAATATCTAGGTTTTCTTCATAACTTGTTTTCATGTAGGTGTGTCCTTCGGTGGGCTCTCTTCTTCCTATAACAACAATTCTTTGTGGGCCTTTTAATTATTTATCATCTTCTTCTCTTCTTCACTCATTTGTATCAGTTCTTCAAATATATCAATGACTCTTTCTATAGTGGTGTAGTAATAATATCCATCTAGGTATTCTTAAGCTACCTTCATATTGAGTGGATTTTGTAGGTGAAGCTCCTATAGATAATCATCTAGACCTTTGCAGAGTAGTAGTGCTTTCTTGTCCAACTCATTCTTAAAAAAATCCCATTTCTCGATGATTTTATCTCTATTTTTATCCATGTTCTCCTCTTATTTTTTGTGTGCTATATTATCCAAAAACCTATTGTAGATTGTAAACCTTCCTCTTGTGGGTCTCTGGTGAGGCTGCAAATTGTTTTCACATTTGACTATGATTCTACATTTGAGACCTTATATTGAAATTTATGGATCCATGATGTCCTTGGTTAATTTCCTCCATAAAATTAAAATATTTATCTATTAGGAATTACAATATAGTTGATGTATTTGTGGGCCAATTCCTACAAAACGTATTCTTTGTCCTATACCTTCTTTTGCATGAATTTGAAGAAACCCCAATATGGGGATGTGAAGGATGTGACATCATTGAAGTGTTTGACATGGTCATGTATTTGGGTGGCTACCAAATGTGTAGTATCCAAACCTTTCTAACGAATTTCAGTAACTAATTCATGAAATAAAATGCTAAATAGATAAAGAGGGCTCCTTACCTAAATTGAAAGTGTGATTATTTCACGTGTTTCACATTCTCTAGTAGTTATTGGCACCAAAATTCATAGAGGTCTACCTCTTTTCCCATGAAAATCATTTGGTATATTGCATGAATAAAATTTTTAGTTCTAGAATCTTATCTATTTGCATAGCAAACTTTGTAGGCAATGACCATGGTAGCATACTTCACTATAAGGTTTGTATTCCTAGTTATATTGAGGCTTTGATATTCATATGTTACCTTGATTAGTTTAGTCACTTAAACATTTTTAATGGATTTAGTTGATGGTGCCTGCCCATTTGAATATAGACCTACGACTTCTTGGATAACTTCCTTGGTTATTTTGTATGTTTGGTCTAGATAAATGTATCAATCATGGATGTAGTTTTGTATAATATAGACCTAATCCTCTTCTCATGTGAGTTTTGGGAACTCTTTCCAAGCATACAACCTTTCTCATTATGTGTCTGTACTGTGACATAATTTTGTGCGTCAAATAGTTGCAAAGTGCACCTAATAGCTTCAAATTTGGTATGATATATCTCCATCAGTTGCGTGTGCATATAATTATGGATGTATTTGATGTAAATAACATCCATGAGAACTTTAGAGAATGCCCCCCTATATCTATCTGTATTTACTTGTAAGGAAATTTATTGTATTTGGGATGGAGCTTTTGGGAAATGTCTACAAAGATAAGAGCTACCATCATCATGTGAGACCTAAAAAATACAAGGGTTTTGTAGTGAGAGTATAGAAAAAAATACAAATTACAAGCATATATAAGAAGCCAAGTAAAACTTATTTATGCCTTATAAAAGCTATATTCATAGAAATGGAGTTAGAGAGTGTATTTAGTGCTATAGTTATTTTCCTACCTTCCCACATGGTTTGTTTCTTATAACTTTTCTACCACTCTATTTTGACGAGCGAACCTTCAATATGCTATTGTACAACTATTATACACTATGATACAAATATGTTATTGTAACACTACATGCTGACTTATATATTTAGCAACATTTATTTTCTTGATGCCTCAGTTTATATCTTTAGGGTTAGGTCGAGGAAATAGGTGTTCAAACTCATACCCCACTATTTTTGTCAACTTCTTATAGAACATATTGATATTGAATGCACTAAGGTTTTCCATAACCCTGTTTGTAGTATTCCTTCATTTTGTGCTAAGGTGGTTTTACCATAGGTACTCCTATTGTTTTTAACTTTTTTGTTATCACTTAGGTATTGAGGTACTTTGAATGGAGTTGATTTTCTTGTTTATATTCTAAAGAGGACTAAATGAATGCATATTTTTCACTAGTCATAGTTTTTTGCTGTGTCATACCCCTCTTTCTATTAATTTATGGAGTTTTCTTATAATGATTCTATATGAAAAATTCTCAACAAAACCCATAAACCTTCTAGGAATTTAGCTATTGTTCATCTTGTATCTAGGCACCTATGCCTTCATCATTGTTTATAGTGTGGTTATCTTTATCCAACTCAATTTACCTTGTAGTGTTTGAATATTCTTTTTCATATATGGTCAATACTTATGATATTGAATATTTCAAACTTGAATTGTATTCTTCATATCACTCTTAAGCTACTTATTCTACATAAACACAATACTCATCATCACCTAGCATAATGTGTCACCCTATCTTCATCTAGAAATTCATTATTTCTTTCCTTTAATCTACATTTCCTTTAGCATTTACAAACCATTTCAAACCTAGAAATTCCTTGAATGTGTTAAATGGTTCCTTCATTTCTCCTACTTCAATATTTGGTAGCTATTTCAAGTCATGTATATTCAATTCTACATTCTTCCATGTGCCTAATGCGACCATTCAAAATCCATCTACTAGAGTTTATTGAATATTTTTTACTAACTTGGGTCATCCTAATTTGTCCCAAGTGGTTTCCAAAATGATGTTTATGTTTGCACCCAAGTCTACCATGACATTTTTATGTTGACATTGTTTAGATGTGAAAGGACTAATAGAGGTCCATACTTCTAGTTTTAGTAATTTTATGTTTTTTTTTTAAATATTTTTGGTTGCTTCTATTTATTCCAATACTTGCCTAGTTGCTTCAACTTCACCAAAAAATATTTTTGTTTAGTCAGAGGCTAATATTTTCAGCGTGAGCACTTCTTCTTCTCATAAATAAGCTATATCTTCATTCTCTTGATGTATGATATTTTCTTAGAATTTTATACTTCTCTATCATGCCTTTTTAAGTCCTAAACCAACCATATTCATCCTCTTTTGGACCAAATTTTTCATTTATTTCTTGATCTATCTTCTTCGTATTCCTCTAGATATTTTTCCCTTGGAAAGTTACAATGGATCTGTCCTTTTGGTTACATATTTCTTTTGCATTTTTTATTTTCTCTTTTTGTTCTTCTATGGAGTATTTCCCATTAAATTTTTTTGATGACCAATTGTCCATTCTCTGACATGATTTGACACCTTGCGGAGGAATTCTTCTGACAACTGTTGCTTCTCTAAATTCTATTTAAGGTCATCATTTTTGGATTGGGGTGGGGCATTCTGGAATTACTATTATGCTCTCTCATAGTTGTATAAATCATGGTTTTCATTGTTGTAAAATGTACAACTTTTATTTTTAGCAAACCAATATATTTTGGCAAAGGGACAATTTTACTACATTTGTAACAAGCGACATCATCCCTTCTATAGTCACCCCTTTTGCATCTTCCTCCTACATGGTTAATTGCTTATTTTCTTCTATCTAGTTTTGTGGAGGGTTGTTTTGTACCGCGTGGGCATTTTTTTTGTTCCTTCATTGGGGCGTCTACATCCTACATCATTTGCATATACGGGTCAATCTGCAAGGCCTTTAACATAGGCCATATTCATATCTATGTCTTTGTCACATCCATGGTGTAGCATACATATAGGGGTTGTGTTCTCTTCTACATTTCAGAGATGGGAATAATTATATAGACATTTTTGTGTTGCATAATTACCCTATTCTTCACATCTCCCATCGTATATTAATGAGTTTATTTTGGCTAGTGCTAAATTTGAAGTTCAACTTTGATGGCCACTCCATTTTATCTCCTTGTACCTCTAGGCACTCACTTTTTAGGTGTCCTTCTCTTTAATAGTAAGAGAACCAAATCTCCCATTTTATCTTTTTCACTTCTTTAGGCATAATGTCTTGTCCCAAAATTAATTGCCCAACAACTAGTTGTAATATCTCCAAGGCCTTTCTTTTTTCCTTTATTTTTCTTCCTCCATGGTTTTTCCTCAATGTGGTAAGTCATA
This sequence comes from Thuja plicata, assembly GCA_018584345.1. Lineage (NCBI taxonomy): Eukaryota > Viridiplantae > Streptophyta > Pinopsida > Cupressales > Cupressaceae > Thuja > Thuja plicata. The sequence goes on along the minus strand of MU224829.1, from coordinate 914,393 downwards.
GTTACCATATCCATATACGTATACAAAATCCGTATAGTTTTTCTCTAATATCTTTCTCAATTAAAAAATAAACCATTATATGTTTTACTCCGTCAAAGGTTCTTCCAATTTTTGGGTAAGAATATGTATTTATATGAAGTAGAAGATAAAACACATCTTGTCCAAATGTTCATTGTAAACTAAAATTATTAAACTTATAGGCTTAATGACAGTAAGTTGTAATCTTGTAACCTCATTTTATTTATGAATACTACTAAGGAAATTTCTTTAGAGAATATTATTGTATAAGAAGAGCATAATACAAACTTTATAAAATTATGAATGTGAAATCAACTTGATGAAATATTAGAATTACACTTGATGTAAGTGACAAACAAGACCCAAATTTTATTTAGTTGAAATCAACAAAAGGGCATTATTACAAATAATACGTGGTGTACAAATATGTTAATCCTATTATATAATGGATACTAACATACCTTAGTTAATATATAAAAATAGGCTCAACTTATTTTTAAGATAATTTAATGTTCTCAACACCATTTACATGCCTACAATAGTAATGCCCTTGTCATTAAACCAAGCATCCTTTAACAATTGTTAAGATAGTTGTGTGCGTACTTTTTAAAACAAACAAGTTTCAAAGGTTGGCTCCATTGAAAAATTATAGTCTATTTCTAATTTTTTGAAAATTTTAATCATAATTTTTGTTAACAATATTTATAGACATAACAATTTTTTTTAATAAACTTTAATTATTTTTCTACGTCAAGAAGATGTTTGGGTATGAGCACAATAGTTTGGATAAGATACAAGTATAATGACAATCATTAAATCTTATAACTATGCATGGACATCTTTTTAAAATATTTACGCATGTAATCTATGTATGCTCTAAATAGGAAATAAATAGTTAAAATTTTCATAAACTTGGATATTGGAAAGAAATTTGTTTGGCACCAATTGCTACCTTCTATGCATATTGCATAAATGAATTTCAATAGAAAAATATCAAAATCAAATGACCATGCATCAATACAATTATCATTCCAAATATTAAAAAAAACTATTTAATTTATCTAATTATCATTCTAAATTATCTCATATATTAATAACAAATATATTGAACATAAACTAAACTACTCACTTTCTATTACAAATCTAATTAGTGACTTCTAATTGTATTTTTTTGTTCTCCGAACTTTATGTATATTTCACTCTTTGAGTTCTACCCATTTCACTCTTAAGAGATGATCTCATACCCCTACTTTTTTTTTTTTATAAATAGTATAGTGTAATTCAATAGAAAAGTCTCTACTATTTCTAAAAAGACAAATACTTATTAATACACAATACTTACTTATAATTAGATTTTTCTTTAATCATTTGAAAAAAAATTAATTATGTCTCAATAGAAAACTTGTATCCCATAGCTAAAGATTCTTTTGAAATAATTCAAAATCTTCCCTTAAAAAAAATTAATCATCCAATTTATCAAGATTTAAATTTTTTAAAATATAATTAGATAAATTTAATATCTGATTTCTTTCTTAACTTTTACTTTCAACTTTTTTCTAGGTTGGCAGCCTATTTCATGTCGGCCACTTCGTTCCGTACATTGTGACATTTCTTTTATAAGAGTATATGTATTGTAGAATGCTTTGAATCTTAGTCACTTGATATGATATTTTATGTTTTTAAATGCTAACACGTACATCCTTTCTTTCCCATGATCTTTGCTATGCCAACTAATCCATATTAAAATGGTCCACTAAAGTTCTATCAAATCAATTTAATTTCACCTTCTTTTAATATATTTATAGTTGATTGCTTGGTTTGGTCATGACAAATATTATTATTTTTTCTTGTGATATTTGATATCTCATCTTTCATATATTTGATTATATGAACAACAAGTCATTATGTGGGACAGTCTTAATGTGAAAACTTATAATATCATTGTGAAAACTTACAATATCTTTGATAAATCAAATGATTAAGAGTGCTCATAATAAACAAGGATCAAAATGCATCAGCTTATTTCTTCAATTTAGTGCATGTGCAAGCCAACTCATTTGGTGAGATAATTGTCTAAATTTCCTCTAGTCAAATGAATAGTATATTACTTCACTTCTTGGATATTACCTCATGTACTTAAACCTTTTTTAATTAAATATGAAACTCAAAGACATGTGTAATAAATAATATTTTAATTGCTTATGTTCATAGACATTTGGTTAATAATTTTTTTTTGAAAAAAATATAAATGATATAAAAGTAAAAGGCAATAATAGTTGCCAAAGAGGACACATCCAGAAGAAACTTAGTGAGGAGCAGAAGGCTCTAGCAAAGTGTTACCTGACTTTTAAACTTTCTGGTTCACACCTTATGTATACATAATCTTGCTTATGCATACTCTAAGTTATACCTTCATCTTTGTCAATTTGGTATATAAAGTCAATCATTTTTTCTCCCTAGGATACCTAGTCGATCAGTTTCCTAAGAATTTGTACTCAGTCTCCCACTTTGCAAAGTTCGCAAAATTGCCAACCTACTCGACTATACTAGAGTGCGCGCCATGTTTTCTCCCTTTCTTAAGTCTTTGTAGTTGGTATTTCAAAGGCATTTGTTGTCTTACCTTTACCACTTCGAAAGGAAAGTTAGCAAAGTCACAGACTTTGCCGACCATATCAAGAAGAACTAAGGTCAACCCTGAGCTTTCATGGTTGACGATTCAGGTAGGGTTATGAACAACATAAATGTTTTATAATGGTTTGAAACTCCAAGAAAGCTGTTAACTTCCCGACTATGAAGAGTTCATGCCTTTCAAGGAGTTGTACTTTCACAAGGCATACGTGAAACATTAATTATTTCCTTAAGCTGCAGAGGACACCTATCAAACCCGACACAAATTTAAATGTACTACCACCTCCAAATTGAACTAGAATTAAATGCTTCACTTAAAAAGGTGGTATTGATTAGAGTTGGCCTTCATTATGAGAAGCCTAGAGGATGAAGTTCATAACGTCTGAGTGTTGGAGAAAGAAACTAGTGCATGCAAGAAATCCAGGTTGGATTATGAGACTCTTTCTTCCTCTTTGGTAATTTAAAGCATAATTTGAGGTTTTGCTAGCTCGTTGTTTGAGTAAAGTGGTAGAATTTGCCCCCTCCATGAGTTTTCCTAGCGAACCTTCTTCTCATTCTCTGCATTCCTATGCTTGGCCAACCTGAATATTAGAAAGCCACATTATCCATTCTTTGCATTTTTTGTTGTAAACCTTGATACCCATTATGCCCACAGTGATAGATAATGGTTTGGACGAGATTTTTTATACAGATGTGAGTCATGAGGCTATCCAAAAAATTGTCAACAGATTGTAAGGAAATTCCACCTCCCCCATAGTGAGCAAGATAATTGACAATGACCTTCTAGAAGTCGTCAGTTTCCCTAAGGCCTCTTTTGTTTGAGGGGTGAAATTGGATTTTGATGTCCAAAACCAGGATTTGGGTTCAAATCTTCCGTTTGGTGCATTAAAACAATAACTCGAATATGGTTTCCATCTTCCAATTTCAGGCAAAAATGAGGGTTTCCATCTTCCACCCAAATAGGTGGAATATGATTTCAAAACCTGATTTTATGTTTTTATTAAGCCCATTTTATAAATTTGTCAGGTCTGTGAATTGGGGATTGGGATATAATACATGTCGTTACTCTGCATGCCATGGCAATCCAGAACAGTGGGGGCACGAGATAGGGATTGAGGAGGCGGCAAATGGCGGTGCAGAAGTAACATGATCTGATACTCTGTCTAGGTTTTCTCCGTATTTCCTCCAGGCTCCGTTGGTTAACTCTTTGCCGATAGCTCATAGTGTTCTCTCCACCTGACAGTTGCAATGCACTCATCAACAAATTGGCTGGAACACCTGGTTTTGGGCCGAACTACCTACTACTATGGTTATGGCTTTTCAAGTGACTTATGTGCGATCACCGCTTGATCAAATCGACGCTTGATTGATGCTATCCTCTCTCTGATCTTTTCCGGAAGGAGCAATACCAATTTCAAGAGCATTACCAGTAGAAGGAAAGGCAAAGGCACCTAAAGCAGCACCACATATCGTTTAATTAGTCTTACATGAATGCTCAGAGCTTGATGAGTTGCTGATTCTAACTGAAGGTCTACAAAATAGATGAAAGGCATCATTGGCAGGGAATTAAAATGTTCTCCCGATAGAGAAGTCATTGGCCAAACCACAACCATCGGAAGGTGAGATTAAGTGATGTCCGACAGGATATGCTACGTTGATGAACATAAGATTCCACATGATAATTCATTCTACAGAATAAAATAGAGACGTTCCTCAGTGAAACGTGGTGATTGAAGACTCTCATGATACCAAGCCACAGACAAAATGACAGAAAATGCAGGCAAAATATTTGAGGTGTATTGATCGCATGATCCACAATTACAGACACCCATTTCCAACATCCTCTGTCAGGCACCGACTATGAGATTCAAAAGGGATTTGCGTGATCATATGAGATTCAGAAGGGATTTAGGTATTCCAATTCCAATTTCGAATTTGGCAACCAAACGTAGAAGATGGATTGACTCATTCATCTTCTGGGTCAACCAAACGGTACAAATTATATCTGGAAGATGCAAAACTAGAATTTCAAAACCCTATTTTGAGATAATCAGGTTTTGAGTCCAATTCTAATTCCCCAAACAAATGGGGGGCCTAAGGAAATTCACTGTCGGGAATTGGTGCCTACCTGTGTGAACCACTATCACCTAGAATCCTGTGAAATTCAAGCTTTTCAAGGAATGATCATTGTCAAAATTCATTTAGAAATCGTAGCTCATGCTCTCGGATTACCAGAGTAGGAAGTGTTTGTGGATACATCAATTGAGAAATCTTGGGAATATTTCCAATATGAATAAGAATGGTGCTTAAACAGAATTGCCATAGCCTATTTCAAGGTAAAATAAAAGGGCCAATCAAAAATCCCTTCGAATTTAAAGAAAGAAATTTTTACGAAGGATATTGAAGAGACACTTGTTTTATTGCACCACATTATTGAGAGCCCAGCCGTCGAAGAATTTGTGGGTTGGATGTATCAATTCCTCATGCTTATCTGCAGAAATGGACAATACATCGACCAAGGAGAAATAATAAGCCAACAACTATATGAACAATTAGCTCATTTTAGGATGGCTAGTTCCTTCCATATATGTTCCATATTTATGTGCTAGCGGCAACCTAAGCTACCTGGCCAGACCTCAAAACCCTATAATCTCATAATCTAGACTGACCTATTTTTGAAAAATTTCCTCGGTTACAAAATCAAGTTGGGATGGAGGAATTATATGGTGTCAATGATTCTTTCCTATGGGTGATGATAAATAAGATTGAAGGATTATCAGAGAGGGGGATTTGTTCTAAAGCTACCACCCTTTTTAAGCGTTATGCTATCTTTTTCATCCACTTTGATAGTTCTCTTATCTCAGAATTGGAGGATTTAATCAGAACCCCTAAAAGCTACCTAGGTATATGTTATGCCCTGCATCCCCATCCCTACATTTTGTGTGCAAAATTTTGGCTCCCCCCTTTTTTTGCTTTGGTTTGCTTTTTTGCTTGCGATTTTTCCTTGTCTTTCTTTTTCTTTCTTCTCTTTCTCTCTCCGGGGTTTTCTTCCCCGGTGTGTTGTTTTGTTTGTTGGCTTTCTCCTCCGGGATTTCGGTCCCGGAGGTTGTCTTTTGTTGGAAGCCTAATTCTAGACTCCAAGATTCTTTGCTATGATTTTCTTGAGAATATCATCACAAGGAATCCCCGGGCCCAGAGTTCGGAGGTTTCGCTCATCTGGAAATTGTCGGAAGAGGAGGATTGCTTTACCGCAGATATAAATAGAGCTTGCCTGTCATTTTCACACTTACCGCGATTAAAACCTTCAAGCACTTAGAGAAAATTAAAGAGCAATTTCAAAGCAATTAACAGAGCATTTGTAGAGAGTTAGTAATAATCAAAGCTTAACACCTTCTGTCGTTCCCAGGCAAGTGCAAGCGCTTCGTGGTGGTGATTCTGACAGTTTGACGACTCGGGTTGTTACAGAGTTCCCTCGGTAATCCTTCCTCCTCCTCTGCCTTCTGCGTCCTCAGGTTGGTGTTTCTTCCTTCCCTCCTCCCTGTTTTGCTTCCGCTTTCTGGTTTTCCTTTGGGTTTGCTTGGTTTTGTTTGTCTTTGTTTTGTTTTTCTTCTGTCTTGTCTAGTCTGTGGTCTTCTTGTTTTGCCGCCCGTTGGTGGGTCGGCTCTACCAGATGGTTGTCCGCCCTCTGTGCGAAAGTCATTTGTCTGTAAAGTCTGTAAATTGCATAAATAATGTAAATGTGTAGATAGTTGTTTTCATTCTGCCTTGTCTGGTTTTCTTGCGAGCGTCGTCCCAGGATGTATATTCATGTATATATGTGCATAGCTGTATGTAACCCTTGTATATATCTCCTCATTTTCATGTATATATCCCTTGGCTCCATGTATATCCTTCTGGGTGGCTTGACAAGCTGGTCGAGTCACCTTTACTTCTGGTTTTCTCGCCTCCGAGCTCGTTTCGAGGCAGAAAACCACCTGTTCAAAACTCGGCTCTCGGCCGGTTTCAAACAGGCAGTTTTCTCTCTCCTCCATCAAGGCTGTCAGGACCTCATTTATTTCCCATGCGCGCAATTACTTCCAGCCAAGTGGATTTCCCTTTTCACGCGTTCGGACAGTTGGCTCCGCCGTCATCGCCATCACATCCATTTAATGCCAACGCACATGACACCCACGTGGGCTTGACAACTTTCTTTTTCACATCTTTGCTAACGGTCATTTCTCCAGACCTCGGGCCCTTTTACCGCCACCCATCCTATGTCCTTACCAAGTGTGATAAGGTCCCCGGACCCAGATGTATGATACCTAAATTTTACAATATGTTTTGCTTTTCGATTGCCTTTGCATGATACTAACTTTTCAGAAAAGCAAACATCACGGTGGTCATTTCTCCGGACTTCAGGATAAATTATTTTTGATAAACATGTTCTGACGGTCGTCTTGTCTCGTAGGTTCCCAGACTTCATATTCGAAGCATGTCTGAAGCATCCGCATCATCCCCGCCCGGAAGTCCAGAACTGCCAACCGCAACAGAGACCAGGGCCACCGCAAAGTCAAAGATGGAGAGGGCCCTGGCAAAGCTGCCCCTCACCATGAAGTTCGTACAAGATAATGAGATTGTGGGCTCAAATATTGAGTCCAAGGTAAAACTGATGATCGACACCAGTGTCGGGACTTGGGCAGAAATGCAGGCCTTGGTAAAGATCATGCATATCCAGCGACAGGCTGGAGATCCATTGGCAATCAACTTCAAGAACTCCAGAATCCTCCGAGTGGCCTATTTCCCGTGCTCCGTGCAATCTTCGGAGCTTATCCTAACATTGGAAAGCCACTACAAATCTTCTGTCCGGGCCGTCATGCTCGCGCCCGCGAAACCCACAGGATACCCCACTCCACTGGTGTCTCTCGACCCGGTCACCTTCCAAGCAAACCTGGGGATCCCACAATTTGCCAAGGCCTCGGTGGTCACAAGGAATAATGCCTTGAAGTAGTTCACACAACTGGAGGATGCTGCCCGGGTATACATGAATACCCATTGGCTTAAGGTCCCAAAGAGGGACCCAAAAAGAATGAAGATAGAGATTCCCCGCTCTGAATTCAAAGAGAGCATCCAGATGGGGATGATAGCATTGGCCCGGGTCTTTAGGCAACCCTCCGCCCAGGAATTTGCAAAATGGATGTATTATTTCCTCCTTGGCATCGCCACCAAGGAAGGATTCTTCGACTGGGCCACCATAATTTCCAATCACATCGATTCCGGGTTCCGGCAACTGAACCAAAAGAAGAAGTTCTATATGTCTTCTTACATTTTCTGGGCCCTGGCACAACAAAGGCCCCACTCTCACGGCCTGCTCACTGACAGAGTACTCGGGATTGGCCCGGGACAAAAGGCGCCGTGGGACCATTTCCCACAAATTCAATGGGAAGCCAGTTTCCCCAGTTTCTGCCGAGTAAACGACGTGTTCATTTACTACCATCTGCTTACACCAACCCAGGATGCCGGATACCGCCTGTCCACTGAGGCGATGAAATTGGTCAGTAGTTATGGACACTACTATGTTCAATTCCAACAACACTCATACATTAGGGTCGCCGGCTTCTCCGGGAAACCCTACTTGTTGCCCAGGCATTGTGGGGACAAGATCGTGCTGCTGGAATATTGTCAGCAAATAATGGAGCTGCACGCCTTCTCGGCCCTCAAGAAGGTCCCAAACATCTCGTTCCCAATCTCATGTGGGAACTACACATGCAGTCTGGCCGCTGCGAAGGAGGCAGACAATGAGTTACAAAGCTACAACTTACAAGAGTTCTATCTGGCGCGGAAGAACTTTGATCCGCATGGCCGAATTGCAACGACACTGCCCCGGGCTTCAGAACCCCATCGAATACATATGGAGGATTTTTGGGCAGATTGCCAAGACGACATGGAGGTGCAGAGCAGGCACTATGTCAGGATGACAGTTGGAATGATGCAGAAGCTCCAGCTCTGGAAATTCCCAGCCGACTTCTCAGACGCCGCCCCCACCGAGGATCCCCAGTACAAAGAAGGGGATAGACAAAAGAGCCCTGCCACCGGTAAATTGGGCAGCCCAGGAAGAGCCCACAATTGAAGACTTCACCCAGGAAGTAGTAGAGAGAAGTCATGCCTACTTCAAGAAAGTGTGCCCTGGGAGTACTCGCCGGACAGCCCAGCCGGCACCAAAGCTAACTCCACCACCAGTACCAAGATTGACCCCGGGGGCCGGGACTTCTTCGAAGGGTGCAGACAAAGGGAAGAAAATAGCTACAACCCCTTCCGCACAAGAAGTCCCTATAGCGGAGCAAATAAAACAATCGGTGGCAGCTTCCCAGCAAATGAGGGAACATTTAATTACGAAGCTGGCCACCCCACCATTAATGACCGGGCCACTTCATCCTCCTTCCTCCCCGTCATTGGCAGCCTTAATGGTCAAGGCGACGGGGGTGGATCCGCTGGAAGCAGCGACAATAAAAGATGCGGGACCCCCTCTGGTAACCTGGAGGAAGAGGAAGCACATAAAACAGGCCAAGGCAGAACCAGCGCCAGCGGCGTCCCTCCCCCGGGAAGTGGAGATTCTCTCTTCCAGTTCCCTGGAGCCGGAGAAAGAAACAGAGCTTGCAGAGGTCCCGGCCAGTCCCCCTCTAGAAGAAGAATTTGATGTGTTTGCGGCCGATGATTTCGGTAACTTACAGGGGGACGATACACAAGCAGGGGCAAAAGTCCCAAAGATAGAATCCGAAGCTGCAGAATAAGAAGCCGTAGGGAAGGAGCAGTAGATGGAAGAAAAGGAGCTAGAGCTGGAGAATATCTCCGAGGCTCCAGAGATGCGAGGTCCGGGAGTGGACCAACTAAAGCTAGGTGAACAAATGGCATCCGCTGGGGGATCCGGACCTTCGGGAATACCCGTAAACCCACCCGCCACGTTCCCAAGGCCACTCCCGGGGGCGACCTTCAGGCAGGTTATCACAGCGGCCCAAACTCTAAATCTTGGCCTGATACCTCCCCTACTGCCGACATAAGAAGTAATTCTGGAAGAAGAAGAAGAACAAGAAGAGCAGCTCGAAGAAGAAATCCCCGAGGAAGCCTACAAGGGTCCTGACCCAATGCTAGATGTAATGGACCAGGCTGAGGAGATGGAGATTGAAAAGAACGTCGCTGCAGAGGAAGTTGAGGCAGGGAGGGGAACAAATGGAGTTCACATTGGAGAAGAGCAACAACCACCGGACACTGGGAGAGAATCGGGAGAACAAATTTTGGCGGGAAGGCCGCCTCTCCCACCTCAGTGGCTGGTAGAAAGCAAAAAGAGAAAAGCTCAGTCTGCACCGGTGATTCCTCCCTCCTTGGCCAAAATAATGGCCCTAGCTCAGGCCCCGCCAAAGGCAAAGAAAGCCTAGACAGTTCATACTTTGCGAACTGGGCCGGGTGGAGAAATAGTTGCCGTTGTGGCAACACCTCCCCCAGATGCCGATGAAGCAACCGCGGATCCCGCATACTACAATGTTGCGGAGGTATCCCTAGGCAAAAGGGGAAAGCAAGGAGAGGTAGATTTGCTGAAGGAGGCAGCAAGGGCAGTTGAAGCCCGATATGAAAAAGAGGCCCAGAGGCTCAAGGCCGAGAAAGAAAAGAATGCAAACCTTATGGGGTTGCTTACTGAGCTGGCCAGACCCATTAGTGCCGCCCCTCCAGAGACCTCTACAGCAGAAGAAATATCGCAGAGTGACATAGACTCCTTGTGGGTAATGAAAAAGAAGGCCCAGGAAGTAGACGAATGGGTCGCCCTATAGATAGGAAACATCTGGCGTTTCCCTACGACCACTCTCCCGGACTTGTATACGGCCCGACAAGTTATTCACCAGGCAGAAATACTTATTGAGCAGTGGGGAGTAACACCGAAAATTACCAGGCGTGGAAGGTAGAGCTCGAAGAGCTCCTCACCTTGGGGGAAGATATGATTTCTGAATTCGGAATTTTGGGTGAGGAATTGTTTGATTTTGTAAGAACTCAGCACGCCAGACTTGACCTCACATTGGAGGTAACCAAGCAACTAGTAGAGTCCTTGCAAGAGAAGGTAAACACCGTAAAATATCCTTCTAATTTATACAATTCTTATGTAATAAAGATTTCTGGGGCTGATCCCATTAGTACAGATACAAATACCCCCGAAGATTCAGTTTTGGGGAGTTTTGATGAAATAATGAAATCCCGGTATATCTCTCCGGAGGGGATAGACGGGGCCCAAATGGCAAAATTAATCGAAGTGATACTTAAGGGCCATGACGCGACAAAGATGGCGGATGAATTTAAAGAAAATGTTCTGGACCTGGGGGAACAAGTTGAGGTCGCCAAGCATAGAAGGGCCGGCCTGAAAGATATAGATGAAGATGCCATTTCCCGTCTCCTCCAGGCTTTCAACGATAATAAGCAACCTTGAGCTTTCTCCGGAGGCCGGGGAAAAACTCACATTGAGTACTCTTTATTCTTTTTGGGACGCAAGTTCCCGGATCCAAAGTTTTGTATTCTTTAAAGTGATCTGTGTCCCGGTCCCCGAGGCCGACCGGTCACTTTCAGAGGCGGTTAATAAAAACTGACAGAAGGTAGTTGGGCACATCAAGAGGCGTTGGCTCGGCAGTTGGTCTTCTGACAGGGTGGTCTTCTCAAGGCGGCGCTCAGAGGTACATCTGGCACATTGGAGACAGGGCGTCACATTTCCCATTTATGAGGCATGTAGCCTCGGTCCCCGGGGGACCTACTTTCTTCTTTCTCCTCTCTGGCTCTCTTCTCGAGACTGATTCTTCCGCTGCATATTCTTGTCTTATTCTTCTGACATGACAGACCTATTCCATCTCCAGGTCTTTTGTAGGGTGGCGCAGGTAGTACCGGCCCCCAGATATTGTATTTTATTAAAGCATGATGTAAATAGGGTTAGGGTTAGAAAAGAGTTGTATAAATAGGCAAATCGGCCCATTTCCAAGGGTCGACGAAATTGATGATTTTGTTGTCCATAGCAATAGCAAAGGAATTTCTGGTTTTAGTTGTAGAGCTCAATGCTCCAGTGCTGTTCTTAAGTAGTTAGATGCTCCCCTGGAGCCGCCATTGTATCACGCACCAGTGCTTGCTGGACTGAATATTAATGAAGAAGGAAGAATTCCTGGCAATGATGTTTTTAGAATTCCTGCTTCTGAGTTAATGGTATTTGATGTTTTAATGTTCTTTATGTCTTTTACTCTGGTATGTTAAAGTAGATTAACGACCTCTTTATTCCTGCTACTGATAAAATGCTAGCTGATGGTTATGTGTTTCTTCGGTATTTAGTGTAGTTTACCAGAGTATTATTGATGTTTCAGACATTTTAGCATGACTGTAGTTAGACGAAATACTTCTAACCCTGCAGGATCTATTTTCGCTTTATTTTCTAAGTATAGAACACTCGGGAAAACCTTATTTTGATCGAATCTCCGAAGAAGGTGAGTTGAAGAAACCAGCTATCCCCCTCAAAAACAGTCACCTCTCCCAACCGAGCCCCGCACCGTCGTGACCCGACACCCAGGTGCTTGGAGGCCCAGAGGATTTATTTCCCCCAGACAACCTTTGCAGGCGGAGTTGGCCGATTTCCCCGAAACCCGGTGACAACTTATAACTGTTGGCGGACCCGGTCAACAAAACCCCGTCAACATTATTTTATACTCCTAGAAGTTTGTAGACAAATGAAATGAGTCAATGCTAAATATTTTACTAAAATAAAGAAAAAAGGCTACTCCTTCCCGGTGTCTATCCCTTTTTAATTGCAAGGGTTTTGATGCTACCATCACTACAAAGACGCTCCTCTCCAAGTTTAAGTTCCAACTGATACCCTTGAGAATTCCATTTGACAACAAAGATTATATGCATGATAACTTTCATGGATCCAAGTCCTATTTACATCAACCTCATATAGAATATTATTGGGATGATTGTGGAGATATAAGAGAGGTATAGAGGAGGAAAATGATAAGGATGAATTTAGAACAAGTCAGAAAATTCGAGTTGCCTATCCTCATACCTGAAGAATTAGTTGATGGTGGATTAGATTTGGTTGATGAAACATACCAGAATGTTACCCTCTCTACTAAACACCAACTCACTTGGCATAATAGAGACACCATAGATGTGGAAAAGAGGATCGCCCACATGGTAGAGAGAACTAAGAGGTGGATTGAGAAGAAAGTCAGGGAAAACACTAGGTCTTCAGCCCCTAAAGTATCTACAAGTTCTAAGAAAAATGTGTCAAATGAACTCTATCCTTCCATCACCCTTACCACCTCAATATCTATACCTTTAAAAGAGGCCTCTCAGTTAGGCAGAGATGGTGAAGAGCTAGAAAATTAAGCAAAGTTGAAATCAAAGTGTGAAACACGCACGTCGTCCTCTTTGAAGAGAGCTTCTGATAAGAGTTTTACACCCCATCCTCCCTTGCTACTATCAATTTTCCCTATACCAATGGTGGTACTTAAGAAAGTGATACCCTCATCTTCCACCAAATTGGAGGAGATGACTTTTTTATTCTATATTTGATAATGCTAAATTTGGTGTTCTTGGCGGCCCTCACCTTTCTCAATTTACTACTCTCCCACCAAGTAGTGCCATTATCAATGCCTCTGACTCCACTATTGCTACCTCCTCCCCTTGGTTCAAAGAGATTTTTGAAAATAAAAAGAGGTATATGTCTATGATTGAAGCATAAGTAGACATAGATACCAAGTTATTGCAAGGGACTCGTAAGTTAAAGGGGGATAAAAGAATGTCTAGGGTAGTGATAGATCCTATGAATGATTGGAGGTTCCTAGAGATTTCTGATCCCATTGGAGAGAAGGATGAACATGAGGTTACAAAAAGAGACTTTACGTTGAGTAGGATTGATATGGATCCACCTACTTCAGAAGGAGATATTTAGCATGCAACCACTTCTATCAATGCATTGGCTTAAAGGGTAAATATGGAAGAACAAAATAATATGGAGCTACTTAGATAGGTAAACTCTTTGGTCTCTTTTATTCGATCTTTTCTACAAGAAGGAGATAGAACCTTTGAGCATAATGTATCCATTCATATTGATGGACTGCACTCTAATTAGTTGAAGAAAATCAAAAGAGGTCAAAGTAAATTACCTTGGTAATAGATAAGTGGGTGGAGAAACTTATAATTGATGTAATATATTTCATCCAAGAAGGCATGAAAATGTACTCACTAATAAATGAAAATTTGGAAAAGTGGAGAAATGACTCGCTAGTCCTTAAAAGGGAAAATGGTAATTTACTAGTTATTTTATTTGAGCTTTAGGAGATTTCTAGTATGCCCCTGGAAATTGTAATAGGGGAAGGAATAATAAGTACATACTAGTTGACCCTAAGTTTATGACTTGGATGGCTGCATTAGAATGTAAAGTTACTTCTTACGAAGAGTTGGAAAAGTATATAAGGCGAGCCTTAGTTCAATTTCAACATGATTTGCGGAACATAGTGTCTCATTTTGTACTTTTAGAAATTGAAATGTTTGAAAAAGAAGAAGAAAAATTAAGAAATAGTACTGCACTCATTCGGTAGTTCAGGGACAAGATACAAGAAAGTCTTTCTATGAAGAAGGTGAATGAAGAAGCATTAGATAATTTGTGGCATCTGTCAGAAAATGTTCCTAGTTTCAAAGAGGAGGTTCTATAACTCCATCCAAAGGTTGTTGAAACCAAATGAAAGATAAAAAAACATAGGGTGAAAGGAAAAATAATTGGAAAACCTTAGTCGAAGACACTAAATGAATTTATCACTAAGTATAGACTCTATAGAGAAAAGGTACACGAACAAGAAACACAAGGTCAAGTAATAGATGCAGGGAACTTGTGGCACATGCGGACCAAGGAAATGAAACACAAAGATTCAAGGAGAGGGAACTTGTGGTGATAGATTAGTTTTTAAAGGTTTTATGGTTTTCATATGTTAACCAAAACTATAGGCTCTAGAGGGCCATAGTTCTTTTATGCTATTCGCTAAAACTTTTGGTAATATTTTAGGCGGTTTATCTGCAAGAAACCATTGGTTACCAAAGTTAGTTATGATACTTGATGCACATATATTGTTTTTTTTTTTTGTGTCAAGGGTTAGATAGAGAAAACAAAAAGACTATCTTTTAAAGAATTTTAATGAATTAGCATCTGAAAGTGATCCTGCAAATTGTGGACTGTGTTATAATTTATGTGTTGTTCCTTTATCTTACATTGAATGCATTACTATTGGATGTTATTGTAAACATCTAATTTTGGTCAAGCAAAATCAAGTAAAGAGCAAAGTGAGCAATCAAGAAAAAATCATGAATTAATTGAATAATCAAAGCTTTTGGATTAATGAAATCAAAATGATCAAATAATTATGCAATTGATTTTAATCAATTAATTATATAGTTAAATCAAATTAAATCCAACTCCTTTAAAAGTGCACATTGCTAAAATAAATCAATTAATTAATTCTCATTTATTCTCACCCATCACATGGGACAAAAGAAAATCAACCAATGCGAATGAGGAATTGAGCTCACATGGATCACTCAAGAGGCTTTGCTATCTCAACAATCCAATTTGCCTTTGCTATCTTGACCATCCATTTTGTCCCAATATTTGAAACCATTAACCTAACTCATCCTTAATCATGATCAATTTAACTTTACTCCCTACCCTTGGAAAATTCTTTAAATAACATGCATTTCAAGAACAAATTACCAATTTACATGCATAATCTAAAGCATCCTTACTAAAGGCATTTGCATTCATGATCATAACTTTTTATTGTTGAATTAGCATATAGAAATTTAAATGAAGTATTTTAGTGAAATTAAGCTAAATAAGGCATAATCACATCATTTAGATCATCAATTCTCAACCTAGGACTGTCACTAATGGATGTTAAGCTGAGAGTATACTATTAGCTTTTCTAGATAGAGAGCCATGAGATGCTCATTGTTGATGTTTTCAATTCAATTAGCTTAAATTGATTAGTTTCAAAGTTGAATTGACGATGTTGTAAACTAATCTCATTAAGTTGAAAAATTAGAGGGCAAAAATATCAAATGCCTGGACTCGTAGGGTTAATAGCCTCAATCACATATTACGACTACGTAGCCCTTGTATGATTCATTTGATCTTTTTGTGTGGAATTATTACTAAACACCTGGTTAACTTAGCAATGCCTACCTTTTTAGAACAAATTTAAAAGCCAAATCTGACCATAAATAGCTTGCTTGGAAGAATTTATTGTGCAAATCCGTGGAAACATTCGAGAATGTACATTTTGTGTTTAGGATTTGAGGGTCAATCAATTATTTTTTTGGTTGTTGTAGTTGATAATTCATGTTTACAAAAATAAAAATCCATCCGTATCTGATGAACATTTTAATTTTTTTAAAAATCAATCAACTGGGGATCAAAATAGTAAAGAAAATTTTTCTCATAAATATTTTGCCGTGTGTGAAAAATCTTTTAACGCTTTTGAAAAGAGAAATAGCACGTACAAAAGTGTTTTGACGCTTGTAAAATATCAATTAGCGCGCCTGAATAGTCAACTAGCGCGTATCAATTTTCTAGTAAGCGTGTACCAGCATTTATGTACCACATACAAGATTTATTTTACTATGTACATACTGAGACATGAAAATAATGAGTATCTCCTGGGTTTGTCAGAGAATTTTAAGATTATTTTTGGATACCCTTTACCCATTACTCCCTCCCTGGTGCAAAATATAGATCAAATCCTCTCAAATTCAAGGTGTCAAGGAAAAATTAAAAGGATTATTGATCAAGAGGGTGCTATTTTAAAAATTTTGAATCCTTGTTAATGTCGGTCTTCACCAGATCTCATTACATCAAGATAGCCTTACAAGAAGACAAAAGTTACGCTAGACAAGAAATACCCTACTTGGACGAAACTCCTTATCACATATTTCTCAGAGAATTGGAACCATAAACAATAACATTTCCCTATGGGTATACCGATCCTAACCTCATTAATCATGTTAATGAAGCCAAATGTTAGAATTATGTTGTTGGCTAGGTGACTGAGAGGGGGGTGAATCAAGAACCAATAAAACTTATTCTCTTTTATCCTTTATTAGATTGTCTAATCTAAGTCCATGCATGGAACATAAAAGAAATAAACATTCATAACACTTGACACAATATTTGGTTACCCAGAAAACTTCCAAAGAGAAAGTAAAACTGGGGTGGGGATGGTACCCACAAGATTTAGTACTGTAGTAATAAATTTGGCCGGTTAAGGCTTACAATTGACTACTTCTGATGGCCTACCCTATTAGGAGAAATAAGGACTGTTAGGTCCACCTTGTGAAAGGATTTATACAATACAATAAAGTATGCACTCTGTTAGGAGATTTGTGAAGGACTGATAAGTCCACCTTGTTAAAGGATTTTGACTGATACACCTGTTAGAATGAACCAATGAATGATCTGCTATGCAACTCTGATTTGCTGGATAAGATCCTTTTGAAGTAATACTGATCACCTGAATGTGATAGACGAGTCTCTGATGTTCCTTATACTGTTGTAACCTTCTAATCAATCTGCCACTTCATATTCGCATATCCATACTCATACTTCTTTTACTTACTACTACTAATTTGAATAAACAAATTACCTTATATATATATATATATATATATATATA
>MU224829.1:837109-896983 GCA_018584345.1 Thuja plicata | reverse complement strand
TATATATATATATATCCAAATCAATTACTTGGTGAGCTATAACTAATTGAATGTTTGAATATGTTAAGTTGATGATCACCAAGACACATAAAGTTAATGAAAGACATTAAATCAGTTAATGTATTGTACTATCATTGATGTCAACTTGATATAATCTATATGGTCATGTACATACTGTTAAAAGACTTCAAAGAACCAATAAACCAAAGGCCATGCTATCAGTAATGCATAAAAGTTAAGTATTCACAAAGTGACTGTATACACCGATGGAGTACACACCGACGGATAGAGTAAACCAACGAGAGAAAATTCACAGTGTTACCCGATGAGAAAAAGCACAACATTAACGACGAGCAAAGTCACAGTGTTACCCGATGAGCAAAAGCACAGTGTAACCCGACGAACATAATTACAATGTTGCCCGACGGATAACAAGACGAACGAAGATCCTGAAGACAACTGAAGTCTCACAGATGGAATAGTCAGTTGTCACTGATGACTAACTAAATTATTGACCGACAGAACAAAGAGTTCAAAAATGATAAAATGCTTAGTTGTCAAGAGCTAAATATAAACTTAACTGGTAGTTATCATTATTTTAATCGACAAGATAAAGCCAGAGATAAGTAAAGGATTTAAAGTTACTTTTTCCAGTTGGAAAGAAGATCTCTACGAGATTAAATAAGAGTTTTGCTTTAAATCTAATTGGCAAGAATTGTGGATCATGCCAAGATCAAGAAAACCAAGAAACGGTGAAATCATGTCTATATAAGAGACAAGCTAATTCAATGTGAATTAGGGGAGTGACAAGAGAATAGATGCTGAAGAGATTCTAAAGGAGAAGAAAGTCTTCATTCAGACCTGATCAATTAAGTTGAGGAAAGAGCTAAATTCTGCAGACAATGACGAATAGTGATACAACATCACAGAGCAAAACAGTGTGGAGCAAAGGTATTGAATTGATAACATTGACTAGAAAGGTAATGCACTTACAATAGATCTAAAAATCTGCAATTCTAGTTGTATATGTGAACAGATCAATTTACTGTTTCAATTTAACCATTGAAGCATCAAGTCTCTTAACCGAGCAGGACTTAAAAGTCTTTTCTAATTGAGATACATCCCAAGGAGTATCAAAAATTTTGATCATACTAAGTAGCATTGGATATGCCCGATACCTATTGACAAACCAAGTGAGTATTGATCAAGGATGGTAGCATTAGATTCCAGATACTAAGTGACAAACTATTCATTTAAATCCTCTAACAAGGTCACACCTAACAGTGTATTTGTAACCTTTAACAGAGTTGGCTCTTCACTGAGCTCACTTTAGAAGAGTGAAAATTTGGGTTACCAGTCCCAGTGGTTTTTCCCTTAACAGGGTTTACATGTTAAAAATCCATGTGTTAATGTGTTTATGAGTCATTACATTATTGTTTTTCATTTCACATAATTAAATCTGGATTGATCAGTATACACTAGTTATTTACTGTATTTCAATAAATGAACAAACTGCTTATCGGTAAATATACAGTAGAAGGTTTTACAAAGCATTCCGACAAGTAGTAATTTGATTTAAGTATTTGGAGGCATTTATCTTATGGGACAAAAGATAACTATAGGTATAATTTTGTGGTACTAAGTTTTAAGGGTTGATTATTGGAATATTTTTGAGGCCATTGATTCACCCCCCCCTCAGTTATTACTAACAATTGGCATTAGAGATTGTGTGCTTAGAAGGAAGGTTTCAAGACCTAAGCTAAAGATCACAAGATGAACAAACGAGATGTACCCAAGATGAACAAAGACAAATTTGCTTCATGGAAAAGCAGGATAAGACTCCACTTATCAGGTATTGAAAATGATGTTACTCAATAGTTAGATACTGAATATGTGTTGCCCACAGAAGCACTCATAGTTGAAAAAATGAGAGAGAAGCATGAGCACAACTGCATGATAATAGAGCTTGCTTTCTCACTCTCTGATGTTGAATTTGAAGATGTCAAAACATGCACAACTGCAAAGTAGATGTGGGCTAAACTGAAGCTTGTACATGGTGGTGATATAAATGTTCTGAGAGCCAAGGCAGAAAGCCTTAGAGGAAAATTTGATGATCTCAGAATGAAAGAAGGTGAAAACATCACATAGTACAACACAAGAATCAAAGAGGCAGTCAATGTTATCCGAGGATTTGGAGGTGTAAGAGTAATCATTAGTTTGCTTATTAATTAAATCATGTTGATTTAATTAGTTAAGTCATTACTCTTTAGTGCTTAAGCTTTCTCTTAGGTGCATTAATAATTAATTATTTTATTAATTATTAATGTGCAACCTAGCTTTTACCTTTTAGGGTTTTGTTCACCTTTTTAAGGTTGAACTTTGTAATTGTTGTTCATTAATTCAGATTATAATTTCGCTCTTACATTTTGAGCAACTTCTGAGTTCTTCTTTTTCCTCTCGATTCTCTCTTGTAATAGGTTATTTGCATGTAGGTATTCTTGGCATTTTGTGAATTTGTATTTCTCAAATCCTACATGGTATCAGAGCCACACTACTGCTGCCTGGTCTAGTGTTTTTGAAGTAGTGTTTCAAGGGCAAAAACCATAGCTTTTCTGGGGTTTCTTCTTCAATCTAGAAGAGAAATTTTTTTATGGGGCACATTAAGCAAAAATGGATACCACCATCATGCTCAGAAGGCCTGGGAGATTCAATTTTCATATAAATTTTTCCATTTTTGGCCACAGTAGCCTCTGGAAATTTTTTTCTCTCCAGCTCAAATTTCAAGGTGAAAAATAAAAAAAATCAAATTTTAATTTATTTTTGTGTTAAAAACTAACGCATGTAGTGTTAAAAATCAATGTTGTTTTGTAAATGGGCACCGCCGTCAGTTAACCGCTAGTGGTTAACCTCTAGCGGTTAACTTAACCACCAGGGTTTACTCTCAAACCTTCTTTGGGGCAGTTTTGAGCACTTTTGGTATTTTGGCCATATCTTGAGCATACAGTATCAGATTTTTGACTTCCTTATATCGTTGGAAAGCTATTTCTGAGATCTATCTCATTATGCAGGTTTTATTTTTTGGTTTTGTATTTTTTATGTCTATTTTTCCAGTCAAAGTCAGAACTTATGTTTTTCAGCACTCAGTTTGTTTCATGTGAAGAGTTATCATGGGTTTTTCTTCTCACCCTTCTGTTGTTATTCTAGAATGAGGTAATTATGAGTCATGGGAAAAGGGTATACTTAAACATTGTAGGTGGCTTAATATTTTTCCTTATTTGTATGATCTCATACCTGAACCAGCCACTTCCGAGGGAAAATTAGCATGGTATATTATTAGAGATCACATAGTAGGAATTATAGTGTCTAGTGTTGATCATGACACTGTGTTGGCTATATTAGACATTGATTTTCCTCACCCACTTTTGACATGTCTTTGGGAGATACATGGAGACCCTAATCTCTCTCCATTCCCAGAGGATCCTGCTTCAGATTGTCTCATACCCATTGCTTGGGGAGAGAATACACCCTTTGATCGTGATACTTTAGTGGAGCTTGAGTATTTAGACACCCTCACATGTTCCGATGGATCAGAGGCTTGTCTCATAGTTCCCACTCTTCAGACTGAGACTTCATCAGCATCTCCTATTGCTCCTGATTCTGTGCAGTAGGAAATCATACATCTTCCAGACATAGATACGTTGGACTCTTATGTTACAGACATATCTTTCTTGTTTGTTGAGTCTTATACTGTAGATTTGGAGGATTATTTTGAGGACATTCATCTCCTCTACCTTGACAGTCAGGTTATCACTATTTTCCCACCATTATCTGTGCATTATGTGGTTGCATTTCAGGATTCTCCACATCAGTTTGGATTTGGCATCATTTGTTTCAGTTCAGACAGAGAGATTCTCCAACATCTGATCATGGCACACATCCTGAGACAGATTGGTTCATCACTCTTCATAGGCTTTCTTCGACATTGTCCTTTGGATCCGTTTCTTCCCAAGGGGAGGAATATCATTTTCCACTTCAGGATCTCCTTTTGGATTCTACATCAGGCATCTACCATTGTGACAGGAGTTTCTTCATTCTGGGGGGAATTTGGTGTCTCTTCCCTCTGTCATGGGGGGGCTGGTTGTACTTATGGTCTTGAGGGAGTCTCTTGAGCCATTTCTTTTCTGCATTCTTCTATCTCTTTTTGGAGAGGGGTTTTTCCCACTGGGTTTTCTTCTTTGTCTCTAGTTTATAGAGATTTCCTTGTATTGGGTACCTGATCAGGCCTTATTGCCGGGACCCATTTCCTTCTTTCATAGCTGTGCTAGGTTAGCTTACCCCCTGTGCTTAGCTTAAGGAGGGTTGTTAGAGTAATCATTAGTTTGTTTATTAATTAAATCAGTTAAGTTATTACTCTTTAGTGCTTAAGCTTTCTCTTAGGTGCATTAATAATTAATTATTTTATTAATTATTAATGTGCAACCTAGCTTTTACCTTTTAGGGTTTTTTTCACCTTTTTAAGGTTGAACTTTGTAATTTTTGTTCATTAATTTAGATTATAATTTTTCTCTTACATTTTGAGAAACTTCTGAGTTCTTCTTTTTCCTCCTTCTGCTTCTCTCTTGTAACAGGTTATTTGCATGTAGGTATTCTTGGCATTATGTGGATTTGTATTTCTCAAATCCTATATGAGGTGTACTAGAAGAAGAGATAGTGGTAAGTAAAATTCTAAGAACCTTACTGCCTACTTATGCTAATAGAGTATCTACCATACAAGAAATGAGAGCAGTAGCAAATAACAATGTTACTCTAGATAGTTTGAATGGAAGACTCATTTCATTTGAGATGAATAACTTTGACAATAGTGTCTTACCAAACATAGAGTTTGCATTCAAATCTTCTTTAAGAATAAGTAAATCAAGTCATAAACATACTATGAGAAAAGATAGTGAAAGTGAAAGTGAAGAATAATATCTTGATGAAATTGAAGCACTTATGGCTAGAAGAATGCAGAGAGGCAAAGGTAAATAAAAAGGCAAATTACCACTTGTATGTTTTAATTGTAAAGATATTGGACACTTAGCTGCAAGATGTCCTAACAGAAGAAAAGATGATAGAAGTAATGACAAATCATTTGAAAAGATGTTTGACAGAGGTGATAACCGATATTACATAAGAAACCGACAATCAGAAAGAAGAGATACTCGAGACTACAAGGACAAAGGAAAGAAGGCAAGTTACCTAGCTACATGCAAAGATGAAGATATCGACATTGAATCTGATGAAGAAATCGAGATGGTGTTTGTGGCAGTAAAAGATGATTCAGATGAAGATGAAGAAAGGTATGTAGAAACTGCACTCATATCTAAAGTTAGTAAAAATGATGTCTGGATCATAGATAGTGGCTGCACTCACCATATGACCAGTGACAAACAAAATTTTGAGACTTTTGAATAATATAATGGTGGTTCAGTAAGAATGGGTAATGATACACCTTGTCAAGTTGAAGGTAAAGGAACTATAATGTTGAATAACCAGATAAAATGTGAAAATGCTTATTGGGTGAAAAGATTGAATTATAATCTATTTAGTGTTTCTCAGCTGAATAATTCAGGTCACCGAGTAGTATTTGAAAATAAGAAGGAAAATATCTTCAATGAATCAGGAAGGTTGATTGGTACCGATGAGAAGACAAAAGGTAACTTATTCTATCTGAATGATACTAAGACCACTTGCTTAATGGCGAGAAATAAAGACATATGGTTGTGGCATAAAATATTGTGTCATGTAAATTTTGACAACATGATAAAGATAAGAAAAATAAGAAATGTGAGAGGCTTACCGAGCATGTCAAAGCCAGACAATATCATGTGCAAAAATTGTTAAAAAGGTAAGATGACAAAGTCTAGTTTCAAAAGAAAAACCCATACATCTGATGCCATTCTAGAATTTGTCCATACTGATCTATGTAGACCCATGAGGACAAAGAGTTACTATGGTGATAGCTATTTCATTCTCTTTGTTGATGATTACTCTAGAATGATGATAGATATGTTTCTAAAAGATAAATCAGAAGCATTCAAGATGTTTAAATGGTACAAAGAAATGGTAGAAAAACAAAGTGGTAAGAAATTAAAATACTTAAGATTAGATAGAGGAGGGGAATTTATTTAAGATGAATTCACTAACTTTTGCAATGAGCATGGAATCAAAAGACAAGTCTCTGCACCGAGAACACCACAAAAAAATGGAATTGCTGAAAGAAGGATTGGATCCGTTGTTGATTGTGCAAGGACACTGATGATAGAGAAAGGCATCACCCAAATCTTCTGGAGGGAAGTTGTCAGTACTACTGTTTACACATTGAACATATTACAATTGAAGAAAGACACCCTACGAGCTATGGTATGGTTACACACCCAATGTAAGTTACTTCAAGATCTTTGGTAGTCAATGTTATATCTTAAAAGATGATAGAAATGGAAAGCTTGACTCCAAAAGTGATGAAGGTATCTTTCTAGGGTATTCCACCAAGAGCAAGGCTTATAAATGTCTCAATTAAACCTTTAACAAAATCGTTGAAAGTGCAAATGTAAAGATAGATGAATTTGCAGAGAAGAATGAAAAGGAAAGCACAAAAAAACTAGAGGACTACAATAGGTTTGTTTACAATGAAGAACCTGACACTCTACTCGAACAACAATGTATAGCTCCCAAGCAACATAATATTGCACCCGAGCATCAGGCTGCAAATACCAAAAATCAGGATATTGCTCAAGATGATGTACCAAGCGATGGAGATCAGAATGAAGGACAAAATGATGATCAAGATGATAGACAAATAATTGAACCTGTACTTTCCAGATATGTCAGAAGGAACCATCCATAGAACCATATCAATGGAGACAAGAAGGCTGGTATGAGAACCAGAAGTAAGTCTATAAACACAAGATGTCTAATTTGTGATTTTGAGTCAAAATTTATCAATGCTGCACTTGATAATGAAGAATGGATTAGTGTTATGTATGAAGAAATTGAGCAGATTGAGAAAAACAAGACATGGACACTTGTACCGAGAACATATGACAAGAATGTGATTGACACAAAATGGATATTCAGAAATAAGCTGAATGAGAATGGAGAATTCACCAGAAACAAAGAAAGAATAGTATGCAAGGGGTATGCACAAGAAGAAGGGATTGACTATGGAGAAACCTTTGCACCTGTTGCTAGGCTAGAAGGAGTGAGAATATTAATTTCTTATGCTGCATTTAAAGGATTCAAGGTATACTAGATAGATGTCAAGTCTACATTCCTAAATGGAATACTTGAGGAAGAGGTATACATTGAGCAACCAGAAGGGTTTGTTCATCCAGACAAGAGGAACATGGTATGTAGAATACACAAAGCCTTGTATGGATTGAAACAAGCACCAATAGCCTAGTATGAAAGACTTCATTCCTATCTCATAAGTATTGGATTTGTAAGAGCTAGTGAAAACAATGATCTTTATTTGAAGGAAGATACTGATGCTAACATTTTGATTGCTAAAATATTTGTTGATGACATCATATTTGGAGGCAATGATATGCTATGCAAATAATTTGCAAATGAAATGAGAAAAGAGTTTGAGATTTCTATGTTTGGAGAGATCAAGTTCTTTCTTGGTCTATAGATCATGCAACAAGATGAAGGCATTTTCATTACACAATCCAAATACACAAAGGAAGTGCTAAAAATATTCAAGACGGAAGATTCCAATCCAGTTGGAACACCGATGACAACTCAATGTAAGCTGACAAAGGAGGACAATTCACCTGAGGTAAATCAGACTTTGTATAGATCTATGATTGACAAACTCATGTATGTTGTACATACTAGACCAAATATTGCACATGTAGTAGGAATAGTTGCAATATTTTCTGCTAATCCTAGGGAATCACAATGACTGTTGTGAAAAGAATCCTAAGATATCTGAAGAATAACGAGGAATATGGCTTATGGTATAGAAGAAAAGACAAATTTGAACTTAAGGTCTTTATCGACACTGATTGGGCTGGAAACATTGATGACCGAAAGAGCACAGCTGGAGGAGCATTCTTTATGGGTGAAAGACTTGTCACATGGATCAACAAGAAGTAAGGATGCATCTCTCAATCTACTACATAAGTAGAGTATGTTGTTGTTGCTGCAAACTTTGCAAATATTGCATGGATCAAACAGTTACTAGCAAGTATGCATATGAAAATTCTTGAACCAATAATTATCCATTGTGATAATATAAGTGCAATTAACATCTCCAAGAATCCAATCATGCATGCAAAAACAAAACATATTGCTATCAAGTATCATTATTTGAGAGAACAAGTTCAAGCAAAGGAGGTGATACTTGAGTATGTGCAATCAAAGAAACAATTAGCTAATATCTTCACCAAGCCACCACCCAAGGATACATTTGAGTACTTGAGAAAAAGACTAGGGGTTAGACCCTTGTCTACTGGTTAGTAAGATGACTAGAAGGGTGCATCGACCTGCATATTATCAAAATATCATTCATGTTGATGCAATTAAAGAGATGGAATTCAAAGATACATCATTACACATCAAGGTATTTATCTACTCCAAGCACCAAAGTTGTTATATTGCTAATGGATTGGGAAATTCAAGGAGTATATTATGGATAGAAAGGATTGTTTGGCATTATTGTCAAACATTTGTTTGGAATTGTTGTCAAAGGGAGAGATTATATCCATTATCACATTATCCAAAGGGAGAGATGTAACTAGAAAGGGAGAGTACATACAAAGGGAGAGGATTTCTTACAAGAGATAAAAGAGACATCAAAAGAAAAGAACAGTCAAAGGGAGAGAGTTTGACACAAGAAGAGAAAACATCACATCAGAAGAAGAAAGATTCTACATCTATCCAGTTAAGGGATTGAATATAGAAAGAGAGTTGCAAGAATCAAATCTAAGCTATGTGAGCTTACCGAGGACCATATATTTGTATTGGTTATAGTACATAAGATTGGTAGTTTGATGAACTTCAACTATTATATTTCATATTTTATTAGTGATAATATAGTGTGATAATGTAGTATATTGCCATCAATGTCAAAGGGAGAGATTGATAAACTATAACTGATTGAATGTTTGAAGATGTTAAGTTGATGATCACCAAGACACAAAAACTTAATGCAAGACATTAAATCAGTTAATGTATTATATTGTCATTGATGTCAACTTGATATAATCTATATGGTCATGTACATACTGTTAAAATACTTCAAAGAAATAATAAATCAAAGGCTATGCTATCAGCAATGCATAAAAGTTAAGTATTCACAAAGGGACTGTATACACCAACAGAGTGCACACTGATGGACAGAGTAAACCAACAAGAGAAAAGTTGCAGTGTTACCCGACGAGAAAAAGCACAACATTACCGACGAGAAAAGTCACAATGTTACCCGACGAGCAAAAGCATAGGTAACCCAACTGACAGAATTACAGTGTTGCCCGACGGATAACAAGACGGGAGAAGATCCTGAAGACAACTGAAGTCTCACCGACAGAATAATTAGTTGTCACTGACGACTAACTGAAGTATTGACCGACATAACAAAGAATTCAGAAATGACAAAATGCTTAGCTATCAAGAGCTAAATATAGACTTAACTGGTAGTTATCATTGTTTTAATCAACAAGATAAAGTTGGAGATAAGTAAAGGATTTAAAGCTGCTTTGTCCAGTTGGCAAGAAGATCTCTATGAGATTAAATAGGAGTTTTTCTTTAAATCTAATTGGCAAGAATTGTGGATCACGCCAAGATCAAGAAAACCAAGAAACAGTGAAATCATGTCTATATAAGAGACGAGCTAATTCAATGTGAATTAGGGGAGTGAAAAGAGAAGAGATGCTGAAGAGATTCTAAAGGAGAAGAAAGTCTTCATTTAGACATGATCAATTAAGCTAAGGAAAGAGCTAAATTCTGCAGACACCGATGAACAGTGATACAACATCACAGAGAAAAATAGTGTGGAGCAAAGGTATTGAATTGATAACATTGATCAGAAAGGTAATGCACTTACAATAGATCTAAAAATCTACAATTCTAGTTGTATATGTGAACAGATCAATTTACTGTTTCAATTTAACCATTGAAGCATCAAGTCTCTTAACCGAGTAGGACTTAAAAGTCTTTTCTAATTGAGATACATCCTAAGGAGTATCAAAAAGTTTGATCATACAAAGTAGCATTGGATATGCCCGATACCTATTGATAGTCCAAGTGAGTATTTGATCAAGGATGGTAGCATTAGATGTCAGATACTAAGTGAAAAACTATTCATTTAAATCCTCTAACAAGGTCACACCTACCAGTGTGTTTATAACCTTTAACAGGGTTGGCTCTTCACTGAGCTCACTTTAAAAGAGTGAAAATTTGGGTTACCGGTCCTAGTGGTTTTTCCCTTAACAAGGTTTCCACTTTAAAAATTCATGTGTTAATGTGTTTATGAGTCATTACTTTATTGTTTTGCATTCCACATAAGTAAATCTGGACTGATCGGTATACATTAGTTATTTACTGTATTTCAGTAAATGAACAGACTGCGTATCAGTAAACATACAGTAGAAGGTTTTACAAAGCATTCCGACAAGTAGTAATTTGATATAAGTATTTGGAGGCATTCATCTTATAGGAATAAATATAACTAGAGGTATAATTTTGTGGTACTAAGTTTTAAGGGTTGATTATTGGAATATTTTTGAGGCAACTGATTCACCCCCCTCTCAACTATTACTAACATTACCTTCATAAGTTGGCTACTTAACATATTTAATTAGTATCAAAAAATATGTGCTAAGTCGACGCAATGCTGATACTGACACTTAGGAAATACAGTGAATTGGAAACTCTGCCACTTGGGCAATACTATTTTCTCAGACCATATTGATCACTCGAAGATGGTATGCCACTCGGGTAACACTGGTGACTCAGGTGATACTATTTGGAACTAACTGCTCAGTCGACACTACAACTGCTCAGGTTACACTTCAAGCTGCTGGCTCGGTCAACACTGTATCCATATAAATGACTAAGTGTTTTGGCACTAATTGACAACATGTCTTTCCATGAGGTCTACAATATCCCCCTTTGGCATTAGTGACAAAACACTTATCATACCAAAAAAAAAAAAATCTATTCAGACTGCTGAGTCGAACTCCCCCTTTCCATGTGCTTGGGTACTTGCTCTGTTTTGACAACTGCTCTGCAACTCAGCTACAAATGACTCTATTTTTTATTTTCCAAATTTTTTTTTGTAACTCTTCTATATATATATATATCTTCCTATTCTTTGTACATGTATTTCCTCATATATATACATATATATCCTATCTTTCCCCCTTGTTTTTGACACAAATGCCAAAAAGCGTATCTACAAGGTAATACCAAAATATGAAAGGAAATCACAATGTACCTTCAAAATTTGAGACAAAGTCTTCTCCCAATTGTCTTGCAAAACCTTCAGGATGTGCAACTCAATCTAAATTTCTGCAGACTACTCCATCATAAGCTCTGCAACTGAAAAGTTGTTATCATGGATGAGTGTCTTTGCATGAGAAATATGTTTTTGCATGACATCCTATTGACGAGACTCTTGTGACCGAGTCCGCCAACAGAGGTAAGTTGTCACCGGGTACTGGAGTACTGGCCAACTTCGCCTGTAAAGGTTACCCGGGGAAATGAGATTCCCCGGGCCTCCAAGCACCTGAGGGTTGGGTCATAAGAGTCCCGTCAATAGAAACTAGCGCTAGAAGGAGGACATGAACTCGTGCCCCTCTCAAGATTTTGATTTTACACCTGTTGAGGGTTCCCCAAGCCATAGTTTTAGGAGTCAAGCCTTCAGTGGGATTGGGTCTTTCTCCCCAGCAAAATTTGAAAGAATCCTTAGATCAACCCCTAACCCTGGAAGGTTTGTCAAACTCGAGCCTCCTTCTCAAAAGAAACGGACCCCAAAAACCACACCAGCCACTATTGTTTGGGGGTCTAGTGTACCTCAGAATATCCAAACTTCCTAGGCAATCCCAGGGACTAATGTTCAACCTGCTCAAAATCTAGCTCCCCAAATGGCTACATACTTCGGTAACACCGGGTCCCCTATGGGAACTTTTCCCGGTGCAACCAATGACTTACCCTTGCACCCAGAAAAGATTTTCCCAAGATATGAGCACCTAGGCTCACAAACTGTAGACGAACACTTACAGGCATACAAAGATGCCATGAATCGACACCGGATCCAACATGAGGATGCTGTGACCTAGATGTTTCCCCTGTCCTTGGGACATGGTGAACTGAAATAGTACCTTAACCTTCCTGCCAACTCCATCAACAGTTGGTAGGAGATGGAGGATGCCTTCTTGGCTGCCTTCCATGTATACATAGACCCAGCTTGGTCCCACAGCTAGTTCATTTCCATCAGAAAAGAACCGAATGAACCCCTTGCAGCATTCAATCACCGGTTCCAGCGTGCCTTGAAGTGGTGCACGGGTCCTTTCATTCCATCCCCAGAAGTAACCATACAGACCTATCTCAACGTGATGGACCCCTTCGCTGTCACTCTCCTCTAGAGAACAACCACCGCGGGCGACCGGGATACTTTGGCGAAAGTTTACAACCTAGCCTTAGAACTATCCCGTGGCCTCAACAAATCCCTGGGCGGGATTAGGCAACACACCTTTCAACATGATCCCCGGTGAAACTGCGTACGCTGGGGGATATAACTCCAATCTGGCAATGGGTACCCCCACAATGGTGATGAATCCCCCGCCCCCGCCGAAGGCCAAGAAAGCCCGGACAGTCCACACCCTTCGGACTAAGCCGGGCGGAGAAACAGTTACAGTAATCATGACACCTTCCCCAGACACAGACGAAGTGACGACTGAGGCCGAAAATTATAATGTCAAAGAGATATCGCTAGGGAAGAGAGGGAAACAGGGTGAAGTAGACCTATTAAAAGAGGCAGCCAAGGTAGTGGAGGCTCACTATGAAAAGGAGGCTCAAAAGCTAAAGGCAAAAAAGGAGAAAAATACAAACCTCATGGGGTTGCTAGCTGAGCTGGCCTGACCTATTAATGTTATTCCCCCGAAGGCCTCTAGATCTGATGCACCACTGCCGCATAGTGACATAGACTCATTACGGGTGATGAAAAAGAAGTCCCCAGCGTTTGATGAATGGGTCACCTTGCAGTTAGGAAACTTCTGACGTTTCCTGGTGTCCACACTCCCATACTTATATGTAGCCTGCCACGTATTACATTAGGCCGAGACCACCATCAGCATATGGGAGGGGGACATCAAGACTTATGAGGCATGGAAGGTTGAACTAGAGGAACTCCTTGGCCTCAGAGAGGAGATTGTTTTTGAGTCTGGAATTTTGGGGGAAGAGTCATTCAATTTTGTGAGAACCCAACACTCCAAACTTGACCTCACATTGGGGGTAATCAAGCAACTGGTAGGGACTCTGTGGGACAAGATCAATGCATTACAATATTCTTTTAATTTATACAAGTCTTTTGTTTTGAAGGTCTCCGGAGCTGATCCATTCAACACTGACACATGCACACCGGAGGAGTATGTCTTGGGGAATTTTG
This sequence comes from Thuja plicata, assembly GCA_018584345.1. Lineage (NCBI taxonomy): Eukaryota > Viridiplantae > Streptophyta > Pinopsida > Cupressales > Cupressaceae > Thuja > Thuja plicata. The sequence continues at coordinate 883,332 of MU224829.1, read as the reverse complement.
ATGAGCTAATGGATGGAGTCAAGGTATCAATCCCTGGAGGGAATAGACGAAGCCCAAATGATGCGAATAACTTGCATGATACTCAGTCATCACAATGCGGAAAAGATGGCCGATGAATTTAAGGGAAATGTTCTGGACCTAGGAGAACAGATTGAAATGGCCAAATACCGGCGGGCCGGCCTTAAAGACATCGATGAAGATGTAATCTCCCATCTCCTACAAGTCTTCAATGATAGTAAGCAATAATAAAGTTTCTCCGGGGGCTAGAGAAAACCTAAACGGTTTTGTATTCTTTATTCTTTTGGAACGTAAGTTCCCGGTTCCTGGATCCTATATTTTTTATTCTTTCATTGATCCGTGTCACGGTCCCCATGGCCGACCGGTCACTTTCAAAGTAGTTAATAAAGGTTGTCAGAAGGTAGATAGCTACATCAAGGCATGTCAGATCGGCAAGAGGCTTTCTGACAGATCGTCTTCCCCAGGCGCCGTTTCAATGTTACACCTGGCACATCGGAGACAGGGCACCGCTTTTCCAATTTATTAGGCATGTAGCCTCAATCCCTGGGGGATTGGTTTTCTTCTTTCTTCTTCTTGGCTCTCTTCTCAAGGCCGATTCTTCCATTCCATCTCTCATCTTTTTCTTCTGACATAACATGCCTATTCCGTCTCTAGGTCTTTTTGTAGAGTGGTGCAGGTAGTACCGGCCACCGGATAATATATTTTATTGTACAAATGTAACATAAGTTTGGGTTATGGTTAAATGTGTATGCGTATAAATAGCAAGTCTGGCCCCATTCCAAGGGTCAGAAAATTGATGATTTTGCAGTCCATAGTAATAGAAAAGCAATTTTTCATTTCTCAGTTACAGAGCTCAATGCTCCTTAGTCTTTAACCTTTCAGTAGTTAGATGCTCCCTTGGAGCCACCATTGTACCATGCACCAGTGCTTGCTGGAAGAAATTTTAATGAAGAACGGAGAGTTCTTGCAATGATGTTGTTGGCATTCTGTCTTATGGGTTAACATTATTTTATGCTTTATTTTCTTCATGTCCTTTACTCTAACACTTCAAGTAGATTAACGACCTCCTTTCCCTTGCTACTGATGAAATATGAACTGATGGTTGTATGTTTCTTCGGTATTTAGTATAGTGTGTTAGAGTATTGTTGATGTTTTGAATGTTCGGCATAACTATAGGTAGATGAAATATTTCTAGCTTTGCAGGATCTTTTTCAGTTTATTTGTTAAGTGTAAGCGCGCTTGGAGAAACCTCACCTTTGTGAATCCCCAGAGAGAATGAGTTGAAGATAACCAGCTATCCCCCTCAAAAATAGTCACATCTCCCAACCGAGCCCCGCACGGTCGAGACTTGACCCTTAGGTGCTTGGAGGCCTAGGGAATCTCATTTCCTGAGACAACCTTTACAGGCGAAGTTGGCCGGTACCCCGGTATCCGGTGACAACTTACCTCTGCTGGCGGACCCGGTCACAAGAGTCCCATCAACACATCCATATGAGGAAGGAGTTGGATCTGTATATCTCTTAGGGATTCCATTGTTCTTGCTTCTTCCCTTAGTATCTCTCCCTACACACCTATCAAATACTTGATCTTTACAAAATGCGCTGAGCTTGAACTTGGATCAAGTGCCAACTGGCTTGCACTTGCCTTCAAATCATTGTCAACCTTTGTCATCTTGTTCTTTATTTCTATGGTAAAGTTAGAGTTGTCAGTCAAATTGACAAATAATTCCTCAAAATTATTCACAATGGTTTCTAGAGAGCTAATGATAGTGGTTAGCTTCACTTGATCTATTGCAATCTTACCTGCAATAATCTCTAGAACCTTATTCTCAAAAAAATTTCTGCCTTCTACAATAATTTTTCTAGTCCACTAAGATCATGATTAAACTCGTGAACTATGTCAACAAGTTGGTCCATTATGGAATCTTCCTCATTGACTTCAATTTCTAGTGAATCAAGGAATATACCTTTGATGTCTTGTAGTACTCTGTTCCTTTTCTTCTCAGCTCAGAGCTTCTATTTTTTTGCTTTCTTCCATAGCTCCCCAAGGATGTCCATCTACTCATTTTTTAGGTTAGAAAGATCCAAATTTGGAATCACAATGTCTTCCTTAAGGTCAACTTCATCAGTTATTGTTTCCTTTTCTTTACCTTTGACCTTGGGATTAGATGAAGGAATGATTTCCTCACCTTTTCCATCCTCATCCTTGTCCTCAGTGTTCAGCTGAAGTAGGTCATTAACTTTTAATGCACAAAATGTTAAAACATTCACAGTGTCCTTCTGTAACTTGGTTTGGCTTGGCCCAGTAGTAGGTAGAGCCTAGTTCTTGGTTCCTACTAGACTTGATGTAGAATCTGTGACTTTTTATTTGCTTAGAGATAAGATTTTTTGAATAGGTGATTAGGGCAGGGATGTCATCACTTCTACTGCTATATGTTCTGCATTAGATTCTTCAATGGTCTGAACCTCAAGTAATTCTTCATCTTTATCTTGTACATGAGGGTCTGTACTATGTTTCTCTATCTTATCATCACCCTTTTCATCAAATATTGTCTTCCATATCTTTGTTGCGGACTGCACAACATCCTCTATTTTCTTGCTCAAGATTTGAAAAGTCCTAAACCTTGGAGTGTAATTATTCTCATATTTAGTCATAGCATCTTTTACCTCTTTATCATTCATAGTAGGCATGACTTGCTTCAAGGTTTGATTTATGATGTCCTTTTCAATCTGAACTACTTTGTGCCACTGAAGGGTGATTTCCTTGAGAAGGTCTTCAATCATATGGCTTTTTAGTTCAAATGGATCATACTTCCATCTTGCCATCTTCTCTACTAATTCACCCTCAATCATCTTCTACTCATCCTTGGTTCTGGAAGCATACTTTAGTGATTTGAGAGATCCCATACCACTACCTTCTTTCAATTCTTTAACCTTCTTCTCAAAGGTAGGTGATGGCTTCTTGAATGTGGTTGTATCTTCTTCATCTTCTTTAGGCATTGTCAATTTTCTTCTAGATCTTCTGGGTTTGTTTTCAGTGAAGACAGGGATAGAGCTCTTTGGTATTTTCTTGGGGGCTAGCCTCTTCCTCTTCTTAGGAGGCTCTGCTTCTACCTCTTCCTCATCTTTCTCAAGTTCTTCTTCTTCAACCTTTATTCCACCCTCTTTACTTTTAGTGATCAAAGGAGGAGAGTCTGATGGCTTGCCATACTTATTTCCAAACTTCTCTATTCTATTCCTTTCTCTCTTCGATATTTTAGGAATCTCAATTTCCAATGATATTCCACCCTTGGCTTCTTCATAGGTACCAAAATATGGCTCTTTAGGATCAATAGGCTCATTTACAAGAGCTTCAATGATATCTCTGGTCTCATCTATGTTAACCTCATATGCAAGAGGTTTCACCCATGCAACCCTAGGCTTGACTTCTTGGATGTATACTTTGTCACAATAAACTAGGAAGCATATATCATCCTTATGGTCTTCTACCAATTGTTAGGGAAATCTGAATCTATTATGCATTTTCTCTATGAAACTTTCAAAGTCAGCATTCATGATGCTTTCAAAGTTATCTCCCAATTCTACTATGAACTCATTTATCTAATAAATTATAGGTCTATCCTTCTTCCATACAACTGTGCTTTTAGAAGGGAAAAAAATTTGAACATAAAAGAACATACACACCAGGAGTGAACCAAACTTACACAGATTGGTCTTGGATGCTCGGATGCTCTCCACTTTTTTGCTTAGTTGGATGAGCTGCAACTTGACAAGGTCAAATGATAGATTGTTCTTCACCACTTGGTATGCCAAGTACACAGCCTCACATGGTACACTGTTTGGTCAGCTTGAACTGTATATCTTGTTTGCAATCACATGAATTCCAAACTTCAGTTCCATGTCAGTGAATCCATTCAACTTCATGCCTCTTCCATCACACTCAGCAAGAGTCTTCTTGGCTAGGCCATCTCGGGGTAGGGTTTTGGTTGCCTTAGGTTTTTTGAGCATTGGGTACCCTGTCACTCGGTGTACCATCATCTTAGTGATCTTCACTGGTTTCTCCAACCAGAGATGCATGTCATTAACATGCTCAGAATAAACCTAATTCACTTTATCTGAAAGTTCTTTGGCATATGCATGATATGAGTTTAACCCTTGACTTCAAGGTGTTTGTGTTCTGGCTTTAGGTTTCCATCCACACAAAGTGCCTCATATGCTTGATTCATCTCCAATGTGCCTATCTGTTGAATGGTGCAATGATAGAAATCTCGAATGTCGTGAATCAACAGTACCTTAGGAGGAATTTGTGAATGGGCTCCCATTGGATCTATCTCTTTTGCAATCACTAGATGAAGTTTGGACTTTGGAGGTTCGCAGAAATCATTCCTCACTAACATCTCAAATCCCTTCTTGGTCTTACTGCTGGATGAAGATGTCATAATGCTCAGAGGATTGATAAAACTTCACTGCTACTAAAGCTTCCAAACACAAATTCGCTCTAAAATCACTAAAAGCTCTTAATTACTCTGCAAAATGTAAACAATAACCCTTTGATTCCACCATTTATGAGAAATTTCATCATAGGTTTTCATTAAATGATCCATACATAGTAGCTGTCATAGCTTGACTAGTTATCCCAGACTTACTCGGAAGCTCGACAAAAACTAACTTTGCATTTTTGAAAGCATACAACCTGACTTAAAAGCCTGAGTAACTCGGATGTAACTCAAATCCTAACTCAGTTAAAACCGTAATGTGTCATAGTACATCAATATGAAAATTGGGACTTGGTAGCATATTTGGAACTAATGTATGATGGCGTGTATTCACAATTCTAGCTATCTCCTTTTATCTTTATTCGAAGATGGTGGATCCACCCAATTCACTATTTTGGGTGCCATTTGATCCTTCATTGTTTTGGTCTAAATTCTTAGAACACTTCCTTACCCACTGCTGACTCATTTGAGTTATGATTTTAGAAACTTTTTCTTTGCCTTTCTCAAAACCAGTATCCACTTTTTCTCTGTTCATATAATTCTTGGTTAGATGACCGAGTTGTTTACACACATAACATCTCTTAGTAGGATTCCTTCTTCTGAGATGAATATTTGCACAAATTGCACCAATGTGCCCATACTCACCACAATGAAAAAATTTGCTCCATGTGTTTTAATCCCAACCAAAAATTGCATTAGTTAATTGTTCAACAGGGTTCTATTTCTTAGTTCTACACTCGGAAGACTTATGACCTTGTTTGTTACAATTGAAACATTTTCCTTCAAAATTAGGTTTCTTAGTGCGTTCACTTGCCCTATGTCCATGTTTTTTGCACATGTAGAATTTACCATTAAACTTTGAATTTCCATTGCTCCAACACTTATTTGATGTATGCCCTAACTTACCATAGTGATTACATGTAGGTTTCTTGTTCATTCGAGCTCCTTGCTGTGAGGATTCACCTTTTTCAGTGTAACCTAATCCAGTTTGTCCATGATGTCTGAATTGAGTTTTCTTTGTTAATTGATCCATGCTTACTTTTGAATTCATCATACTCTCATTGGTTTTCTTTTCAGTATTGAGATCATTTTGCAGTCTTTTATTTTTAGTCCTCAGATTGATAACTTCTTGATTTGCACTATTGAGTTGATTTATCATATCTGCCCGCTGAAGTGACAAATGATGGATTTCATTTTATTTTTCCTCTAATCTTGTACTTAGAAATCTTTTATCTTCTTGTGCCATATCTCTGTCATATTCTGCTTGGTTCTTTTGTTCCATGACTTCACATATTCTGACTGAATGAATTTCTTGTTCTCTCTTTAAATTTCTGACTTCTTCATGTAAATTGAGATTCTTTGCAAGTAGGTCTTCTATGGCTGCATCATCTTCTTTAGAGATTCTTTCTTTACATAAATCTTCAATTCTTTATTCTATGTAATTTTTGTCATTCATTTGTACTACTAAATATTTTATTCTTTTCAGGGAATGAGAGAGTTGCTCCTTGAGTTTTTTGATTTGATCCATGGCCTCTTGTAGATCTATCTTTTCATTTTCAATTTATTTCTCTAGTATATATATTTCCATTGCCTTTGATCTTTTCTCAAGCTATTAAACTTCTGATAAAAGAACCTTTTTTTTTATACCAATTGTTGGAAATATATTGTAGGCTAGGTGACTGAGAGGGGGGTGAATCAGGAACCAATAAAACTTATTCTCTTTTATCCTTTATTAGATTGTCTAATTTAATTGCATGCATGGAACATAAAAGAAATAAACATGCATAACACTTGACACAATATTTGGTTACCCAGAAACCTTCCAAATAGAAAGTAAAACTGGGGTGGGGATGGTACCCACAAGATTTAGAACTTCAGTAATAAATTTGGCAGGTTAAGACTTACAATTGAACACTTCTAAGGGCCTACCTTGTTAGGAGAAATAAGGAATGTTAGGTCCACCTTGTGAAATGATTTATACAATACAATAAAGTATGCACTCTGTTAGAATATTTGTGAAGGACTATTAAGTCCACCCTGTTAAAGGATTTTGACTAATACACCTGTTAGGATGAACCAGTGAATGATATGCTATCCAACTCTAATTTGTTGGATAAGATCCTTTTGAAGTAATACTGATCACCTGAATATGATAAATGAGTCTCTTTTGTTCCTTATACTTCTATAGCCTTGTAATCAATCCACCACTTCATATTCGCATATCCATACTCATACTTCTTCTACTTACTGCTACTAATTTGAATAAACAAAGTACCCAATATATATCTATCCAAATCAATTAACTTCATAAGTCGGCTACTTAACATATTTAATTAGTATCAAACAATATGTGCTAAGTTGGCCCAATGCTGATACTCGGGTCCAATAATCCACTTGGGTGATATACTAACACTCGAGCGACATAGTGAATTGGCAACTCTACCACTCGGGTGATATTGTTTTCTTGGGCCATATTGATCACTCAGAGATGGTATCCAACTCGGGTGACACTAGTGACTCGGGTGATACGGTTTGGAACTAACTGCTCGGACGACACTGCAACTAGTCAGGTTACACTTCAAGCTGCTCGCTTGGTCAACACTGTACCCATATAAATGACTAATTTTTTTGGCACTAATTGACAACATGTCTTGCCACAATTTCTACAACAACAACTCTCATAACGAAAACTATAAGGATGGAAACAACAATGAGAATAACAATGGAAACAATGAGGGAAGCAACGACACTAATAGTGGAGGAAATAATGGAAATAATGGAGGAAACAATGGGAATGATGGAGGAAATATAAACTATCAAGATGAGAATGTCACCGAGGAAGCAATAAATGAAGTAGCTCAAGATCCATTTTTCACAAAGATTATGGAAAAAGTTTTAGAAAGAGATATGGAGAAGTATTTTCTTGACTTAGCTCAAGATTAAGGAGTAAAAATCCCCCATAATTTTGACATATCTACCTTAAAGAAGGACGAGGAAGAGGAAAATCCAATGGCGATAGTGAAGAAACAATTCAATATTTTCCAAATGCTATTGGATAACATGAAGAAAATGGTGGCTCCAATGTAATTTCTGATTGAAGCTATATGCCCATTTCCATTTGACAAAATTTTAATTATGGTACCCTTCCCTCCTTGTGTGTTCTTTTTGAAGTATGATAAATATGTGGGGACATCCGACCCACAAAACAACTTGAGGGAATTTTGTGCATTAAGCTTGGAATTTATGCATGACACTACCTATTTAATGTGATTGTTCCAAGAAGCCTTGGAGGACCAATGATGGAATGGTTCTCAAAATTACCTTGAAACATTTGAACATTTGAGGAGTTAGCATCCAAGTTTGTGACTCATTACTCTTACAACATCAAACATGAAGTCACCATGATAGACTTGTGTAACACCAAGCAAAAAAAGGGAGAAACATTCTTGACTTTCCTACAAAGGTGGAGAGCGGTGTTTGCTTGATATCCTAGGAGTGTCCCAGAGAAAGAAAAGATGGACATCTTTATGAATAGTTTGAACACGTAAAGGAACTATCATTGACAACCCCAATGTCCACCCACCTTTGAAAAGATTATTGAAAATGAGGTTGCCATAGAAGAAGTCTTGGTAAAATTGGAGATATCAATCTTTGTAAGGAAAATAAGAGTTTTCCTAACAATCATAATAACTCCAACAATAATAATCGGGCCCCTACTAAAAAAAATAGATTGTGGTTAAAGAACACCAACAAGGCCTTTTTAATAATGGAGTTGTTGAAGCCAATAACTTAAAATCTATGCTATTAAATCTCACAATAGGATCTAACCAAATGAATATTTTTAATCAATCATCAAAGACCCCTTTCAACAACAACAATTCTTTGAATAATCAAGAGTCTAGAAAGTTAAAACCTTTCTTTAGTCCATGACCAAGAAGCTAGTTCACACCCTTGGGTGATCCTTTTGAGAATTATTTGAGAAATATTATTGCTAATAAGATTATTGTTCTACCAGAATCAAGGCCTTATGAACCACAAATCAAACCTTCATGGTGGAATGATACTCATAATTGCGAATACCATCAGAATAAAGGAGATAAAATGAATGAGTGTATGAGATTGAAAAACGTGGTTCAAGATTTAATAGATAATGGTGTGATCAAAGTGGAAGGGCCTCAAAACAATGAAGATCATGTAGCCTTTAAAACTCCGTTCTTCAATCATAAAAAATGAGAATCTTTGAATGCTAATCAAAACAACAAAAGAGGAAATGATTAAGTCAATTTTGCACATAGCCATGATAAGTCCTAAAGTTATTTTCAAGTGCTAAGTGGGATAATTATTCCTTTGTTGTCTTATGATTAATAATGAAATGGATAAAATGACCTAATGATGCAAGATAAAAGACTAACTATAAAATATATAGGCAGTTTCAGGAAATACAAACTAACAAAAAACAAGAAGGAAGATGTAATGAATTGAAATAGAAATATGAGAACTGTACTAACTTGTGATTTGAATCTAAAGAATATTTTCTAGGTACAAAATACCTTGGGTATTTTTTTCCTGAGAATAGAAATCTTGGGGTATTTTGTACCCAAGGTTTTTCCTAAAACTTTGACAGTCAATTTTGCAGATCTTGCACTTTCCAAATTAAGTCTCGATAGTTGTGTCACCTGTTCCTATAAACAAAAAAATGGGAAAATGATGTGGAAAGGGGTTTTCCTTGGTCAAAACCCTATCTAGGAATTAAACTTGAAAATAAAATGAGATAGCATAAAGGAAAGTAAATTTTGAGGCAAATATTAGATCTACCTTGTAAATAGCTTCATGAATGAATATTGAGATCGTACATATTCATGAAGATGGTTGAATTTTTCTTTAATTTTAGTTTTTGACCTTAGAACGTAGAAAGGAATCAAGGATTCCCTAAAAAATGCATGGATCTATGAATGACACTCCTAGATCTTCAAAAATTTTATGCTTTATTGCACACTTTCTATGAAGGAAGAACACATGTGAATGGAAGAAAGGATCTTCTTTCTTGATTGAGAACTCCTCTACTTGGACATCATGGGAGAGAAGCTTTCTATAGTGGAGAAGATTTCCTTCAAAATGTCTTGGATGCTTGGAGAGATGCTAGATCTTGGATGCTTGTCTTTAAATCTTGAATTCACTTGATTGCAAATTGCTTTCTTGATAATAGATGGATTGATCAAATGAATGCCAAAATGAGGAGAAATGGGGTGTTTATATACCTCTCACACCTTTTCAAATTCCAAATTAATTTCCCATAGGATCTAATTTCCCACCAAAACAATGGAACAAGTGCATAATTCAAATTTGGGCCCAAACCTAGGGGAACACAATATCCAAGGTTTTATGTACCTAGGAAAATCACCAAAATTGAAATGGGGAGTTGAGAAGATAGGGAAGATGCTGAAACAAAGGGAGATAGGTAGCCAGATCAAGCATAACATACATGAAACCTCAAAATTGCAAAAATGGGGCCTAACTGAGCATCCAAATATGGGTGCTAACTTTTTAGGATGGTAAAAAAAGTTAGCAATGTTTAAAAGTATAATAAAGTACTAATTTGTGGGTAGTTTGTCATAGGATTCCCTCAGCTAAAAATATTAAAAACAACACTTAACTGAATAATTTTTCCCAATTATTCTATTGTCATTGCATTTCCAAAAATAGCTTTGATAGAATCTTTGTATTTAGCAAGATTTGCAGGTATTTTTAAAATGTGCATCATATTTTAAGGCATACTTAACATGTTGAAATTGCTCCTTTATCTTTCATCTTATCATTGACTCTTCAATTACATCTTTGATTTAGTTTTTGTAAATTTTACCGATATTCTTTTCTATGGTGTCAAGTTTTAGCTACAACCTCTTGTCCTTTTTTATGTTTCTAACTACAAAACTTACACTTGCATTCTAGTTGAGGGTAAACTTTCTTTGGATTCTCCACTAGTTAAATGAATGGATACTTTAACACCCAATCAATTAAAAAATTCGTTGACATATCCCACTCTCGACCTATTTTTTATTTGGATTTTCTTTTCCCCTTTTGTGCATCATCATCATCTATGAAATTGTCATCCAAGGTGATTATCTCATTCCCACTACCCTAGGTATTTTTGTGACCTAATCACACATCACACATTTCAAGATGGGACTCCTTGCCTTTTTGGTTTTCTTGGCCATTTTTGTTGTTGTTGTCAGTGCCTTTGGTGTTAGTCCTCTTAGGTTTTCTCTAGTTCCTTTGGAGAAGTGATGATTTGGGTAAGTCTCTTCTTATGAATTAATTCTTGGTTATCTGAAGTTGCAAGTTTCAAGTTGGGAATCCTTTCCCCTCAAGATCTCTGAAATTTTCCATGAAGCCCAAATTACACCCAAGTTGGAGAAGGCATTGAATAATCAAAAGAGTTGGCTTAATATTGAACAAGAAAGAAGTAAAATTACGCACAAAAAATCCATGTCATTCCAATATCACGCCCAACATAGGAAAGACAAAGTCAAGAAATTTATTCAAGGAGGAAAACATCCCTTGTGGATGCCCAAATACTCTTAGAGTGCAATTCCTCTATGTATCAAGAATCTCGACCAGCTCCAAAAATCCATCTCAGGTAGCGATGTTCACATAGAGCACAAAGTGGTCCTAAGTCGGGGAATGAGACATAAATGGGATTCATAAAGAACTCATATTCATGCTTATATTTCCTTTTCACAAATGTCAAGAAATGACTATAAAGTTTGATTTCCCTCAATATGGTCAAATTGCACTCACAAGCCAACTGCATAGACAAGGAAATACTGCAAAAAAATTATTAGAATGTTGAAATCCTTCATTGAGTTTTATACGTATAGTGAAGAAGCTCATTTGAAGGGTTAAATTCTCCAATTCTAACATATTTGTGCCCACGGTTACAATGGGGGAAAAGAGTAAAAAATTAATACATCCCCATTTGAATGACTATGTGAATATTAAAACAATAAGACAAGGAACAATGTGAGAAAATAAATCCTCCAAACCTCTCCAAATGTGTTCTTAGCACCATTCTTCTCCATATCAAGAATCATGATTGAAAGAAAGGTAAACAACATCGATCCGAGGGAAGCAAACAAAGAAAGGTTCATGGGTGAATCCTCCATGTGTCTAGAATCGTGCTATGCTTGAAAGTTTTCCATAAAACTCAAAAGTCTTAAAACATCGAATGAAGATAAAACTTGCTAAGGCACACGAGCATGCAAGAGGAAGAGTCGATGCTCTAAAATGAAGATAACTCTCCAAATCAAATAATCAAAGCCCATCACAACACTAAATTTTTTTCCCAAGGATAAATTTCAAACCATGACTCACATCAATGAAACAAACCCATAACCTGAGGACAAACTTCTGCATACACTATGAGCACCAAGATGAGGAAACATGGGAAAGCTCGCGGGTTGTGAGAAGAATGGCTCAAATTTAAAAAAGAAAGGAGGACCTTCCTATCAGGATGTGAAGCCCAACGGGTGCCTCTCATCTTTTCTTATGTTTCCATTCAACTTCTTCATATTCTATGAAGAGTCTCCTTTAATAGATATATATTTCTGTTGTTGTAATTGATGAATAATTTTTGAAGTTAATAAGAAGATTTCTCTACATGTGTGGATGTAGGCATATTTGTTGAACCATGATAAATCTTTGTGTTTGTATGTAATTATATATGTTGTTATTGCTGTTGAATTCTTCAATTCTTTTCAACTTTCACAATTGGTATAAGAGCAGGTTTGTCCAGCGATTTAGAAATTGGGGATAAACTTCGAAAGAAATAGAGGAATCAAAAGTGCAAAAATTCACAGGCAAAAATTTTAGCATGTGGAAGGTACAGATGGAATCATTGCTTATCAAGAAAGATCTCTCGCTGTCTTTAGAAGGGAAAAAAAAGAAGCCAGCTTCACTGAAAGATGAAGACTGGGAAATCTTGGACAAAAAGGCAAGAACATTAATCTTTCTTTCTCTGTCCGACAATGTCTTGTTTAATGTCATAAAATAGCCAACCACCAAGGAGGTGTGGGATAAATTAGCTAGCACATATGCGATGGCTTCAGTTGCTAACAAAGTCTTCATTATGAAGAAATTATTTAAGCTAAAAATGAAGGAAGGTGGAACCATGACAAACCACCTCAATGAATTCAACATATTAATCAGCCAAGCAAATTTAGTTGGCATGAAGCAAGATGATGAAAGAAAAGATGTTATTCTCTTATGCTCATTACCTAGTAGCTAGGATGGTGTCATTACAACCATAATGACTACAAATTCAAGCTCTAAAAAGTCGGCGTTTGATGAAGTTTCAGCCACTGTTCTCTCCGAGGACATGAGAAGGAAGAATGATGAATCTTCATCCGGAGAAGCCTTGATGGTAGTAAGTATCGAGAATAGAGGACAAAGTTAAAATAGGGGCAGAAATAATCATCATAGAAGATCAAAATCTGCATATAGATCAAAGTCAAGAGGACGAAATGGTGATCGTTGGTTTTGTGGTAAATTTGGTCATGTAAAGAAAGATTGTAGAAATTACAAAAAGGCTCAAGAGAAAGTTCGGGACAACGAAGCAAACACGGCTTATGATAGTGCGGATGGTGCTTTGATATTGTCCACAAGTGAAACTACTTCAAATTCATGTGTATTGGATTCTAGTGCATCATTTGATGCCTCCTCATGCACGAACCTCTTCACAAATTATCAAGAAGGTAACTTTGGCAAAGTTTATTTAGGGGATAATAAGGCTTGTGAAATTATTGGAAAAGGGGATATTTTGTTGTGCTTAGAAGGAGGTGTTAAATGGATGCTTAAAGATGTTCATCATGTTCCTCAATTGAAAATAAATTTAATTCTAGTGAGTCAGCTCTATTCGCAAGGTTTTCTTACCTCTCTAACGGATCCATGGTTATTTCAAAAGGGGATAAAGTTGGTAGTCTCTACATAGTAGAAACTATTGGTGAAGTGGGAGCTGCCATGACAGTTGAGGAAAAAAATTCAGAGCTTTGGCATCAAAGGCTTGGTCACATGAGCAAGAAGAGCCTTGACATTATGCATAAGCGAGAACAACTACCGGGCCTAAAATCCATTGATTCACCATTCTGCAATCATTGTCTTTATGGCAAGCAAAAGCGGGTAAGCTTTCTAAAATTTGGAGATGAGAAGAAGGATACACCATTAGCACTTGTCTATTATGATGTTTTTGGACCAACTGAGGTAAGGTCTATTGGAGGAGCTAATTACTTTGTTACTTTTCTTGATGATTACACAAGGAAAGTATGGATATTTATGCTTCAAAAGAAATCTGAAGTATTTAATAAGTTTAAGATTTTCAAAGCTTTGGTTGAAAATCAGATTGGACATAAGATTAAATGTTTGAAAATAGATAATGGAGGAGATTTTTGCTCCTTGGAATTTAACTCCTTTTGTGTAGATAATGGTATTCACAGAATTAAAATTTTTGCATTTACACCTCAAGAAAATGGGGCAGTCGAGAGGTTGAATAGACCAATTTTGGAAAAGGCTAGATGCATGCTTTCTAATGCCGGTTTGGGAACAAAATTTTGGGTGGAAGTTTGCAATACAGGAGTCTATTTGATAAATCAAAGTCCTTTGTCTTGGTTGGATTTTGGTATCCTAGAAGAGGAATGGCAGGAAAAGAGGATCTCATACTCTCACATCCGAGTATTTGGATATGAAGCCTATGCTCATGTCCCAAAAGAAAAGAGGACAAAGCTGGATTCAAAAACTCAGAAAGGCATCTTTGTGGGCTATGGAGAAGATCAATATGGTTTTCTCATATGGTATCCAGTGACTAAGAAAATAACTTGAAGCAGAGGTGTAGTCTTCAATGAGAAGATATTTCCAGCTCTTCACAATCAAAACAAAAAAACCATTAGTGGATTATGTTCCACTTTCAATTTTTTTAAAAAATTCCACTTCTAAATCGATGTCTTCGCAAAGAAATAATGGCAAAGGATAGACGTACCAGTTCATTTTAGCACCCTTTGTGCATCAATTTATGGCTGAGAACCCCGATGGCAGAGATCCCAGCAACAAAGAAGATACTTTGTTTATTGAGCACGATTCTCTGCAGACACAGTATGAACAGAGCGTGTCTTATGGTTGGGACAAACAACAGGCTTCCTCTGTCCAAAATAGAGGAAGTGCGTAGAAATACTTTGGTCTAGACAGAGGAGCTGCACACCCCCCAAACATAATCCTAGAAGCTACACAGTCTGCAGAATGGGGGATCGCGGGTCCCTCCTCTCCTATGCGTGGCCATCAAACCTACAATATGGCACACTCCCATGCCGCTCCTTGTCCATTCAACATTGATTGTCCCAAAACCAACATGGAGACTGACTTCCCTACCATGATAGAAAGAGACATTCACCTCACGCCTCCATGTAGTAGCTATTATAAAAATCGCGAGCCGTATGATGGAATTGATGCAAAAATCAGGGTCATGCTGAAAATGACTTCCCTACCGTCAGCAATTGTGGAACCACCGCCAAATTGGGGGTGAACACCAGTCATTCGCATGTTGTTCCTCCTTTTTGTCCACAACAAATTCAATTAAAAATTCAAGGATTCTCGAATACGAGAAGGAAAACCACTAGAATTGGTGTAGAGAGACTAATTAATAATGCTGATAACAATGAAGAAAACATTGTTGATCAACCATCAGAACAAATTATTGAACTAGAACAAACTCATGAATTGTGAAGGTCTTCTAGACAGAGAAAAATTCCATCAAAATTCTCTGATTATGAGCTTTTGTTCACAGAAGAAGCAAAGCCTTTGGCTTTAATTTCTAATCAAATAGAGCCAACAACTTTTAAAGCTGCAATGAAGAATGAGAATTCTGATAAATGGCAGGCTGCAATGCGAGAAGAAATGGATTCTTTATTAAAAAACCAAACATGGGATTTAGTATCTCTTCTGCCTAATAAAAGAGAATTACAAAATAGGTGGGTTTACAAATTGAAGGAAGAAGACAGAGGTTGACAGTGATTTCATGCAAGATTAGTTGTCAAAGGATATGCACAGCAACAAGGTATCGACTTTGATGAAATTTTTTCTCCAGTTGTAAAGATGACTACCATCCGGGCAATTTTGGGCTTAGTTGCAGCTTGGGATCTTAAGCTTGAACAATTAGATGTGAAGACAATGTTCTTACATGGAGATGTTGATGAAGAATTATATGTGTTTCAGCCCGAAGGTTTTGTCAAAAAGGGCCAGGAGCATCTTTATTGCAGATTGAAGTGAAGTCTATATAGGCTCAAGCAAGCCCCAAGACAATGGTATTTTAAATTTGATCAATTTATGCTTGAGCATAGGTTTATTCGCTCGGAAGCTGATCCATGTGTGTATTTCAAATAGTTACCTAATGGTTGATTAATTATTATTTTACTTTATGTAGATGACATGTTAGTTACAGGCACTAGCATGAAGCTTGTTCATGAACTTAAAGATGTTTGTCATGTTTCTCAATTGAAAAGAAATTTAATTCCAGTGAGTCAACTATATTCTCAAGGTTTTCTTACCTCTCTAATGGATGCATGGAAAGTTACAAAAGGTTCCATGGTTATTTCAAAAGGGGATAAAGTTGGTATTCTCTACATAGTAGAAACTATTGGTGAAGTGGGAGCTCCCATGACAGTTGAGGACAACAATTCAGAGCTTTGGAATCAAAGGCTTGGTCACATGAGCAAGAAGGGCCTTGACATTATGCATAAGCAGGAACAACTACCAGGCCTAAAATCCATTGATTTACCATTCTGCAATCATTGTCTTTATGGTGAGCAAAAGCATGTAAGCTTTCTAAAATCCGTACATGAGAAGAAGGATACACCATTAGCACTTGTCTATTCTGATGTTTTTGGGACAACTGAGGTAAGGTCTATTGGAGGAGATAATTAATTTGTTACTTTTCTTGATGATTACACAAGGAAAGTATGGATATTTATGCTTCATAAGAAATCTGAAGTATTTAATAAGTTTAAGATTTTTAAAGCTTTGGTTGAAAATCAGATTGGACATAAGATTAAATGTTTAAAAATAGATAATAGAGGAGAATTTTTCTCCTCGGAATTTGACTCCTTTTGTTCAGATAATGGTATTCACAGAATTAAAATTGTTTCATTTACACCTCAAGAAAACGGGGCAGCCAAGAGGTTGAATAGAACAATTTTGGAAAAGGCTAGATGCATGCTTTCTAATGTCGGTTTGGGCAAGGAATTTTGGGTGGAAGCTTGCAATACAACAGTCTATTTGATAAATCAAAGTCCTTCGTCTCAGTTGGATTTTGGTATCTCGAAAGAGGAATGGCTGGAAAAGAGGATCTCATACTCTCACATCCAAGTATTTGGATGTGAAGCCTATGCTCATGTCCCTAAAGAAAAGAGGACAAAGCTGGATTCAAAAACTTAGAAAGGCATCTTTGTGGGCTATGGAGAAGATCAATATGGTTTTCTCATATGGGATCTAGTGACTAAGAAAATAATTTGAAGCAGAGATGTAGTCTTCAATGAGAAGATATTTCCAGCTCTTCACAATCAAAATGAAAAACCATTAGTGGATTATGTTCCACTTTCAATTTTTGAAAATAATTCCACTTCTAAACCGATGTCTTTGCAAAGAAATCATGGCGGAGGACAAACATACCAGTTCATTTCAGCACCCTCTATGCATCAATTTATGGCTGATAACCTTGATGAAAGAGATCACAGCAGCGAAGAAGATACTTTTCTTATTAAGCACGATTCTCTGCAGACACAGTCTAAACAAAGTGTGTCTTATGGTCGGGATAGACAACAGGATTCCTCTGTCCAAAATAGAGGAAGTGCGCAAACATCCTCTAGTCTAGACAGAGGAGCTGTGCACCCTCCAAACATAATCCCAAAAGTTACACAGTCTACAGAATGGGGGATTGCAGGTCCCTCCTCTCCTATGTGTGGCCATCAAACCTACAATATGGCACACTCCCACACCGCTCCTTTTCCATTTAACATTGATTGTCCCAAAACCAACATGGAGAATGAATTCCCTACCATGATGGAAAGAGACAGTCACCTCATGCCTCCATGCAGTAGCTATTATAAAAATCACGAGCCGTATGATGGAATTGATGCAGAAATTGGGGGTCATGCTGAAAATGATTTCCCTACCATTAGCAATTGTGGAACCACCACCAAATTGGGGGTGAACACCAGTCATTTGCATGTTGTTCCTCCTTTTGGTCCACAACAAATTCCATTAAAAATTCAAGGATTATCGAATACAAGAAGGCAAACCACTGGAATTGGTGTAGAGAGACTAAATAATAATGCTGATAACAATGAAGAAAACATTGGTGATCAACCATCAAAACAGATTATTGAACTAGAACAAACTCATGAATTGCGAAGGTCTTCTAGACAGAGAAAAATTCCATCAAAATTCTCTGATTATGAGCTCTTGTTCGCAAAACAAGCAGAGCCTTTGGCTTTAATTTCTAATCAAATAGAGCCAACAAATTTTAAAGTTGCAATGAAGAATGAGAATTATGATAAATGGCAGGCTGCAATGAGAGAAGAAATGGATTCTTTATTACAAAACCAAACATGGGATTTGGTATCTCTTCCACCTAATAAAAGAGAATTATGAAACAGGTGGGTTTATAAATTGAAGGAAGAAGACAGAGGTTGACAATGATTTTGTGCAAGATTAGTTGTCAAAGGATATGCACAGCAGCAAGGTATCAACTTTGATGAAATTTTTTCTCCAGTTGTAAAGATGACTGCCATCCAGGCAGTTTTGGGCTTAGTTGTAGCTTGGGATCTTGAGCTTGAACAATTAGATGTGAAGACAATGTTCTTACATGGAGATGTTGATGAATAATTATATATGTTTCAGCCTGAAGGTTTTGTCAAAAAGGGCCAGGAGCATCTTTATTGTAGATTGAAGCGAAGTCTATATGGGCTCAAGCAAGCCCCAAGACAATGGTATTTGAAATTTGATCAATTTATGCTTGAGCATAAGTTTATTCACTCGGAAGCTAATCCATGTGTGTATTTCAAACAGTTACCTAATGGTGGATTTGTTATTCTTTTACTTTATGTAGATGACATGTTAGTTACAGGCACTAGCATGAAGCTTGTTCAGGAACTTAAGAAACAGTTAGCTAGTAGATTTGCCATGAAAGATTTGGGAGCAGCAAGAAGGATTCTTGGAATGACTATTATTCAGGATAGAAATAAGAGACAACTTTGGTTATCTCAAAACAATACATTGACAAAGTATTGGACATATTTGGGATGCTAGAAGCTAAACCGGTTTGCATTCCTTTAGCTTCTCATTTTTAGCTGTCGGTTGAATTATGTCCTAAAACCCAAGAAGAAAAAGATTTTATGCAAAACATCCCTTATACTTCTAGAGTTGGGAGTATTATGTACACCATGATTTCCACTCGTCCAGACATTTCTCATGTAGTGGGGGTAGTAAGTCAATATATGAGTAATCTAGGTAAACCTCATTGGGAGGCTGTGAAATGGATCTTAAGGTACTTAAAAGGTACCTCTGATTTTGCCTTATGTTTTGGCAAGGATAAAGCATGTTTGCAAGGTTTTGTGGATTCCGATCTTGGTGGTGACTTAGATAAACATAGATCCACTTCTGGTTATGTTTTTACCTTTGCTGGGGCAGCGATAAGTTGGGGCTCTAAATTGCAATGTTCATTTGCTCAATCATTTGTAGAAGCTGAATACATGGCTCTTTCTGATGGGGCCAAGGATATGGTATGGTTGCAACTTTTGTTCAAAGAATTGGGTTTGAAGCAAATCAATTTTTCTCTATTTTTTGACAGTAGTAGTGCCATATTTATGAATAAGCATCATACCTCGTAGCATCGATCCAAACACATTGAGTTACGCTATCACTATATTCGCCAATTGGTTGAAGAAGGCAAGGTTCATGTGGAGAAGATTCATACGAAGGTGAATCCAGCTGATGTGCTCACAAAGGTTGTTACCTGAGAGAAGTTCAAATTTTTCCGATCTTCTCTCGGCATTCTTCATATATAATGACTTAAGGTAGCAGGGGAGTCTTTGGTTATAAAAACATTGGTCTTCAAGTGAGAGATTGTTGGGATGTGAAGCCCAATGGTTGCCTCTCGTATTTTCTTATGTGTCCATTCGACTTCTTCATATTCTATGAAGAGTCTCCTTTAATAGATATATATTTTTGCTGTTGTAATTGATGAATGATTTTTTATCAAGTTAATAAGAAGATTTCTCTACAAGTGTGGATGTAGGCATATTTGCTAAACCACGATAAATCTTTGTGTTTGTGCATAATTATGTATTTTGTTATTATTGTTGAATTCTTCAATTCTTTTCGACTTTCACACTTCCAATGAGCTTTGAACATATTCCACATGGGGGAAATGGTTTTGAAAATGATGCCCTCACCAATTAAAGAAAATTCCATTGAATCCTCCTATTCATGCCCAAGGCAGATGTTTGCAGTGATAAGTCCACCACGGATGAAAAAACATGCCCAGTGTGAGACGCATGATGCTCCCCCAAATCAATCTTAGCACATTGAAGGAAGAAGAATATGTTGAATTCGACCACAAGTCAAGCATAGTGTTGAAAGAGAATGTCTCCCTTTCTTGCAAATGTCAAGGACCCTCTGTCAAAGGCAAAATTGAAATAAATCACAATGTTGGAGAGAATTCACGCGAGGTGTAAAAGGCATGTAGAAACATAATTTTTCATATGTCCAAGAAAGTCGGTCATGTTCTTCCTCCACTTTTGTGTGATTTGAATATATCTCTACATGCATAGAGGCATCATTCAAAATGGTTTTCTTGACACGTTTCAATGATACAGGGATTATGACCCACCAAGCACCCAACGCAAACACACAAGAAATAAAGAAAAATCCTTCAAAATAAGAAAATCCACCATCCTTCTAGAATTTTCTCCATGCATATTATGGAGCGCATTTCAATGCATTGGGAGGATAGTCAACACAATAAGAAATCCTCCATCACTCACAAATCCTGCCCCAGTGAATGATGGAGGGGAAAAACAAGTATTATGAATGAATGAATGAAGAGTTTTAATGACGTTCACAAGACCAACAGTCTAAAGGACTACAGATCACAACCCTAAACTAATTCTATATAATTTTCCATATCTGATCTCCGACTGTGAATCTTGATAATCAAACTAGTTGTCTACTTGATATTATCCTCCTTAAATAGACTGAACATGCTACCCTCTTTTAGGATGTCACCGTATTGAACTCGAATGTCATCATAAGCTGCACACTCAAAGATAAAGTGTCATTTAGTTTCAATCACACCTTTTTCGCAGAACATGCAAGTATGTTGATTGAAGCAAATTCCACTGTGTCATAGAATCCCCGCCCAAATGGAAAATCCACAACATGCCCAAAAACACACTCCTCATATGTGCTCAGGCATACTTTGGACAAAGTCAGGGAAAATTTCATGAATGAGGAAAATCCGGTTACAAGCCTAAATTGCGCTCAACCGCGGAATGGACTTGGTGAAGGAATTTTCAAGAAATGCAAAAATCCACAACCTTGGGCAAAATGTGTCAGGCTTCTCATTGGTGACAAAAATAATCCATGATGGAGCACATTTTGGACATAATGGAGCAATTCAAGTAAATGAGGGAACCTTTGTAAGAAATAATTTGTGCAAGAAGGTGAAACAAGCCCAAGGTGCTAATTCAACATAGGAATCCATCGATGAGCATGATTTTTTTTAAATCCAAGGAAGACATTCGAGCATGAATTACATGTCATTTTCTATAAAAGGTCATTCACCTTTATAATAATACTCTCAACAGAATGTTTGACGTCGACATAGATTTGGGGAAAGTATTAAAATCCTTCGCTATGGATGATTCACGAGAAGTTGGAAACTATATATAGTCGAATCTTTCGATATGCTCAATTTAACATGGGAAGTAATGATGGGGTGGACATTGTTCACCAATAAAGAGTTGTGAAGGATGATTTAAATTTGACTTAAGTTTGAAAATTTAAGGCTTTAATTTGATAATGGAGATTTCAAAATTCATCAAATACAAAGTCCAAATTGAAGTCGAGAAAATTAGAAAAATGGAAAATCTCAAAAAGTGGAAGACTTTGGAAAATTTTAAAAATGAAAACTTTGGAAAATTCCAAAAAATTTTAAAAATTGAGAAAGATGGAAACTTTTGAAAAAATCTTGAAATCTTGAAATTTCGAAACCGAGCAAAATTCCAAAATTTGGAAATAATGAAAATTTTAGAAAATTTGGAAAAGATTAAAAATATTGAAAAGGTGAAATCTTGGAAACTTGGCAAATTCTCAAATCTCAGAGAAATTCAAAATCTTGGAGAAATCAAAATTTTCAAAATTCTGAAATCGTACAAAATTCCAAAATTTGGAAATCATTAAAATTTTGGGAAATTTGGAAATCTTGAAAATTTGGAAAATTTGGAATTTCAGAAAAATGAAAAAATCAGATGAATATAAATCTCAGAAATCTTCAAAATCTCAAAAATTGGAAAATTTCTGAAAAGTTGAGAATGTAAAAAAAAGTGAAAACTTTGGAAATCTTGACAAACTTCAAAAATCTTGGAAAAATGGGAAATGATGAAATTGAAAAAGTTGGATTTTGGAATTATTTTGGATGTTGGAAATAATTCAAATTGCCTAAGTGAAAGAATGTTCAGACCCTTTTTCAAACATGCACCCATGGATGAAACGTAAGGGTGAGGGATTTTGGAGAATTTAAGAAGTGCGAAGCTTTGAAGAAAAGCGTGCAAGTTTTGAAGTGAAAGTGATAGAGAGAGAAAGGATCTTTCGAAGAGAGAGAAAAAATATTTGGAGAGAGAAAGTTTCTTTTTGGAGGAAGAAAAATTTATATTCAGGGTTCTATGAGTTTGAATTTTATTCCCAGTGTGGAATGAGATGTAAAGTGTCTTCTATCTTATTTCCATGCATGCTTCTCGTGTTCATTATTTCATTTTGCAGAAGGAAGAATTCTAGTTTCAGATGTTCGAGGAAGACACTGTTTTCTGAGGGTTCCGATGTTAAAAACTTAAGTGATCTAATTCAGGATATTCATGGTTTAAAGCTTCAAAAGATCAAAGTTCAACCTATAAAGATGAGGCTATGGCCAAGATAGTTATATGCGAAGAAATTCCATAATTACAGATGAGGGAATCCAAATGCACTTTCAAGAAGAATAATTCTCAAGAAGGTGCATTAGAAGTCAAAAAATTATCAATGGGGAGATAATTTCAGAAGAAGTAATCAGAGTTGGATTTGGATTACAAAATGATACAACACTGACATGGTGCCCAGTTGTCTCCACCAGCTAGTCGAAGATCTTCAAGTCAAATTCAACGCATTTAAAGAAGGGAATCAAGAAAAATCCATTCAAGCAAAATAATGCATTTAATGCATAGTGAATGTTTATTTTTGCCCCACTCTCCTGTTGAGTGGGCATGTAGTACCCACTATAGTGGAGATTCTCCTTCTGATTGGTTCTCATAGTTATGATTATTAATATAGATTCCTTCTTCTTTCCCTAACCCTAATTAGGGCTGAGGTGGCACGATCTAGGACATCAGTTATATTTTTGATCCAGACTGCCCTTTGTATTCGAGGACCTTTATAAAAGCCTCACTTCTCATTTGCAAGCAGTGGATTTTGAGATTTTTTCTAAAGAGCTACTAAGACAATAAATTTTTCATTGAAGTTTGGTGAATACTTGATGTGTTTTAGTGCTTTCTTGGTTTCATAATTCCCTCATTTAGTTAGATTTGTTGGATAAAGTTAGATAAAGTGTTGTGATTGCAATGAGAAATATAATGGTGTTTTGATGATTTCATTTGGTTCATACTTTTGACATTTTATTGATTGTAAATCATTGTGCAAATTTAGCATGAACCTCATTCTTGCATATGCTTAACTTATGTCATTCACGTACATTATTCTTCATGATGGTGTCTGTGGTAGTATAAAAATCCTTTGCATAAACCTTGAAGATTACATCGGTTCTCGTGTAGTTGTAGTATAACTTGGCAAAGCAAAATCTGGTTACTAGGAATTTTTCCACCGGAGTAGTATTCATTAATATCATTGCCCTAAGGAGTAGATTAAAATTTATGAACCCTACTCTCTTTTTCTTTCTTTATATTCTGAAAACCCAAAAAGTGTTCCATTGCAAAATCTATTGATAGCTCCCATCCAGTATCATTTGAAATCTATTTCAAGCTTACAAATGTAATATCCCTTGTGATCTTCAACAAATCACATTTACCACTAATCTTATCCACAGTCAAGACCTGACACAACAGGAACCTTGGAGTGACTTATATGATCTTCTCACAATCTTAGCATTGAAGCTATTATATTTTTCCATTAGTATACTTAAGGAAAAACATGATCTGCACCATCGGTTTACTCTACATTGACAGACAGGGCACAACACTACCCGATGCCAAGGTTACCCGACAAACACTATTCAGTGTTATCCAATGAAAAAAAGGTAAAGGAAACTCGATGAGTAACAACAGTGCAAGCCGATAGAACAACAAAGAGAGGAACCTGATAGACAAAGGGAACCCGATGAATAGTACAACAAAGGAATGCTGACAGACTTCAAGTTCAACCTTACAACCAAGAACCAACAGTTAGTTACATCCCGCAAAAAGTGGATCTAAATTTCCACGTCAGATAAATCACTAAATTTGTATTTATAGCTTCTTGATTTACTTTTAAATCCATTATGTGCAGAGGAAGTAATTTATTTAATATTGTTTTAATTAGTTTTACTACTTTAAAACATGCAAACTAAAGATCAAGGTCCAGTTGTAAACCTTGGATCTAAGAGTTAACATTGTAATGCGTGATTCCAAGATAGGTCAAATACTTGTATAAATAGGTGCTCAATCTAAGAAAAGTAGTAGTTCAATGAAGATTGTAGCCATGGAGACTATCTAGAGACCAGACAAGAGAATTCATGCAGAAGGACATAAATATAATCAAATCAGTTTCAAGAACAAAACATAGGCTACTGACGAGCAGAGTAAAGGTATTCATCAATCAATTAAGGTGATATTGTTATTCTGAAATTTTTAATAGATATGTAATCAAAAATTATAGATTGCATACAGTCAGGTCAACATTTGTACTCATTCTAACAAGTGTAGTACACTAATGAAATCCTTTCAAGAAAGGTGGGCTTAACCGTCGTATTGTAAATCTCATAACTGAGTGCACACTTAAATCAGTGTTGTTAAAGTTCTTAACAAAGTAGATATTAATAGGTCTCCACCTTAATACTCCTAACATGGTAGATCATCAGAAGTGATAAAATTGTAAGCCTTAACCGGCTCCCTTCCATTCTGCAGATAGTGAAGTTTTGTGGGTGCCATCCCCACCGCAGTTTTTACTTCCTAACAGGAGTTTTCTGCGATACCATATCTTGTGTTATGTGTTTCTTATTTTCATGAATGTTTCTATGAATGTTGAAAACCATTAAAGATTATGAATGAAAAATACATGCATAAGAAAGAACAACAGTAATGGTCGGTAATGCAGTAATGAATGATTACTAACGATGAATTAAGAAAGGTGTTAAAAGTTTTAGAGGTACTGATTCACCCCTCCCCTCTTAGTACTACTTCCCATTAATTCCAACAATTGGTATCAGAGCTAAGTCTCTTCTTGGAAAGCTTAAAGTCTTAAGAGAAAAGATATACAACAGAGAAGTACAAACTTGATAAGAATATTGAGAACAAAAATCTTGAGATACAGATGTTCTATGAATAGTATAAAGAAGCAAGAATCAAGATGAGAGAGCTGCTGAATGAAAGGAAAGGTATGGCTACCTGGAACAATGAAAAATATTATCAAGAAGAAGAGATTCCAAATTTCTTTGAAACCCCAGGATCAAATTCAAGTAATACATTAGATACATCAGAAGAGAACATCACAAATCTAAAGGAGATCAATCAACATCTGACAGAGAAAATAAAGATGCTACAAATCGGTAAGAGTGATTGATGTGATGAGTTCTGCTAGACAAGCTGAAATAGAAAGAACACTTGCTATTGATGACAGAAGGAAGATCATAGAAAAACTACAAGAAAAGGAGTTGGAAATTCAAAGACATGTTGAGCATCACCATGATCTCACAAATCAGATTATTCTTATGAGTCAAGAAACAAACAGAATAAATGTGGAACTCATTGAAAGAATATAGATTATCGGTGAACTAAGAGAAGAGAATGAAAAGCTAAAAAATGAGGTTAGAATTCAGAAACAACATAATGAGATTATTAGAAAGGCTGAAGAGAGCAATAAAAGAATGGATGAATTTCTTGAAGGACAACAAAGAGTAGACAACAACAACGGTGTAGGCTTTATCAAAAATGGAGAATCATCCAATCAAGAAAGCTCAAAGAATGTCTATGAAAATCCAAGACCAAGAAAGCTGACATACAAGCCTTGTGGAAAGAAAGGGCACACATCAAATGTATGCCGAGGTAAAATGAAAGGTATTCCCAAATCTACACCTACATTCACAGGATTCTGTTATAAATGTAACAAGAAAGGACATAAGGCTTATGAATGCAAGACTAAGATAGAACAACAAAAGAAGGAAACCTACATGGAAAAATATTGTCCTACATGCAAGATAAATGGGCACACATCTAAAGAATGCTGGAAAAAGAAAAGGCAAGCATGGAAGCCTAAAGGTCAAAATATTCCTTATCAACCAAAGAGAATAGGTAATCAATATACATGAGATTACAATACATGGAAAAATTGTACAGCATGTGGTAGGTATGGTCACATTGCTGCAAACTTCATGAGAGCATGGACCAAAAGGTCTAGAGGCTGGTCAAACCCTAGAATGACATGCTTGCACTGTCATAAAGTTGGTCACCTCAAGAAAGATTGCAAAGACCGATTGACAGAGACAAGCACATATCCCAATGGAAACACCATTGAAGATATCCGGAGGGCAAGAGACAAAATGTGGATAAAATCTTCAAGCAATGATGAAGCTGGGCCAAGCAATACACATGGTGACACCCCATCCAATGGATCTGGGGACATCACCACCCCCACTTAATTTGAACAAGTAAGTATGGAACCGCATTATACCAAGTCATATTTTGCATCATTTCCATTATACAATTGATAGATATTCAAAATCTGCATGAATGAAGATGCATATTATTTTACTTGTTCCAATTTTAAGAAAGCAACCCCGTTGGTATACGCATACCGAAAATCATCGGTGAAAAAAGTAGATAAGTTTTTCTACACTTACCAGAAATTTTTTGGTCAACACATAAAGTGGCTAAGTTGCCAATATAACTCGACACCTGTTGATAAGAAAGGAAAGTTACAAGTTGTCACTATAGAATACTGATATCTGTCGGTACAAGCAACATTGTTAACAACTGTCCTAAGCAACTCAACTTCATCAGAAATTTTTTGGAAATTCTTCTCGACGAAACCTGTATTCATGTCCCTATGAGTCATTGAGCATTTATTACAAAGACTTAGGGCAAAAAGTCTATAAATATTCGAGGAGACAACTTCATTTTGCACCCGCAATTTGAAGAGAAACCAGAGTGAAAAATAGAGCGATTAAAGAGAAGAAAGTAGAGAGTCCTAAGATCAATCTAAGCACACAACAAATAGATCTTTTACCACTATTGCAGATTGAAGTAAGTATCGAAGGCACTGAAAGATCTCCGTCGTTATTTTTCAAGAATGCCCTAAATTTCTAGAATACCCTAAAAAAAACTTGAAAAACAATGGCAACCACCTCAAGAACTGCTAAAATCAAGAATGATAAGAGGAATGTGGTTAAGTTGATTAGGAACAGTACATATGTAGAGCCCAAGTATAAGATCTGCCCAGAAATTGTATAGAAACCCAATGAAATCGACATGTTTTCAAAAATTGAACCTAGGGTTTTGCTCATAGAAGACGTGAGGTCTTATATTCACTGCAAGATTGTAGAGATAGGTGATTTTGAAATGGATGAAGCTTACAAGAAGCTTTGTGATGCTGAAGGGAAACTAAAGGAAGAGCACAAATACTTGGAAGTCAAAGGGTTAACTAATGCCCTACATTTCTCGAGGGAATTCAAAATAGACTGGATAAGGTTAGTCTTGAGCAGAATGCATGACAAGAAGTTATGGCTAGACCAACCCAAGCAAATAACCAATAATGTCCTTCACGTTGTCACTAGTTATCCAATAACTGACAAACCTATGGCACACAAGCATCCATCCATGAAAGAAGTTGAAAAACTCACCAATGCAGAAGGGGACAATAGAGGTTTCAAAGTGAACACAATCACCGATGAAGAACTAAAATTTGGTGCATGTGTAATTGGGTATAAGATTTTTCAAGCAAGCAGATTGAACAACATATCTGCAACATCAGCAAGCACAACTTACAAGATAGTGACCAAAGGAATTCAGATGGATCTGTGTGAGATCCTATTAAAACAACTTAATGAGAACATGCACACAATCAGGTCTACAAAGACCAACACATGCAAGTTCGGCTCACTTATCATGTGTATCTTTTTCTATTTTCAAGAATACTTTCCTTCTGTAGGAAAAGTCAAATGGGACACTACCAAACTGGTAACCCAATAGATTAGTGAACTGATTAAGTCACTAGGGGACAATTTTGAATCTGTTATGTTTGCCTACTTCCTTGAGTTCAAGGAAAAGATGATGGAGAGGACTAGGATTCCTGAACAACTTATGGAAAAACATAAAGATGAAACATGTTTCATGGTAGACGCTGATTTCACCCATATCAAACCAGTTGTACCAAGGATAGCTTGGTTAGCACCAATGGATTATGAGATCAATATTGATCAAGTTACAAGTGCAATTGATGCACTAATAAATGATCCTGTTGACAGCAAACAACCTAGGTTTGGAACCTATGAAGAGGCCAGATCTAAGATAAAGAGAGGCCTAGGGATAAACAAATATGTCAACAAAAAGGATAAGATGGTTAAGAATCTCAAGAAGCTTCTATTGGTTACAGAAGAAGAACAGGAACAACCAGAGGAAACTGATGAACAGGGCACCATCGGTGAGGAACAAGAAGAAAAAAAAATAGATTCTGAGGAGACTGAATCTGATACACATCCACCTCCACCTCCTACAAAGAATCAGAGCACAAGGAGTCAAACTACTACAACTGATACAACACCTCTTAAGAAAGGTCAAGTAAGGACCTATATGAGGAAGCATCCAATGAAAAGAACAAGGCATCAAACTATGAAAACAACACCTCCAAAGAAGAGGAAAAGGTTGGTTAGGACAAAGGATAAGATAGAGGACACTAAAGATGATGAGCCTGATGTGGAAAAGAAGAAATACATGAATCAAACTGTTGATGAAGTTGTTGAATCTATTGCTACATATAGAACCATGTCTAACAAGAAAATCAGACAATGGGATACACTAAACCTAGAGGACCAGAACAAGATACAAGAGGCAGTTATAAAGTCAATGATCAAGTACAAATATGCACTTGCTGAATTTGTCAATAAAATACCTAAAGAGATAGGTAACATGATATACCAAAAATGGTCATATGCTCTGCAAACTGAAAGAAAAGCAAGGGAGATGGTACTAGTAACACTAATGCCTCCTGAATCCAAGGTTGAAGAAATCAAAGATATACTCAAGAAGCACTCAAGTAAATTTGTAGCCAGATAAGGGCATACAAAGTATTAGAGAAAAAATTCATAGAGATGGAAAAAATGATTGAAACTAAATGGAGACAACTCCTGGTTCTACTAGCAGAGTCAAAAAGTGGTGAGAAATAATTACTTCTCACCAACACACCTTACAGAGAGGAGGAGATAGACAATGCAAATCCTCAGCACATTGCTCTGGACAATACTGAAAGTGACAATGAGCCCATAAACTTAGACACGGTCATGGATGAGCTTGACATCCAAGATATCACCAACTATGACTCTGAAGAACATCCAAAGAAGAAAGATGAAGTAATATTCATTACACTTAAGGATCATGAACATCAAAAAGAATTGAAGACATCAAATGATAAAGATATGAATGTTGTTGATGAACAAGTGCAAGACACTTTAGTCATGGACTCCAAAGAACCAGACCCTGGAGACCAAGTACAAAAAGATGAGGATGTCAATGCTCAAAAAGATCAAACCGACGAGCAGGACACCACTCTAGATACAGCCCAAGCAACCACTCAAAGCAATATGCATGTACTAATGAAGGAAATCAATATTTTAGAGGGTAATGATGGATATGCAACAGAAGACATGAGCACACTCAAGAATAAGGGTGATGGTGAAGCTAAAGACACCACAAATAATTCAAAGGAAACAACTATAGAGAAGGCTGCAACCGATGATTAGACAGATAAGTCTGCTGATCAAAATATAGAGGAAACACAAAAGGAGGAAGGGGACACACACATAGAGAAAGGTGAAGAAGCAAAGCAAGATGAGAAGGAGAAGCAATCAGAAGAAAAATCTACAAAGACACCCAAGGTTGAAGGAGAGAGATCTTCACAAAACCAACAGGTGCCACCTGAGCAGAAAACATAAGAAGCATCTTCCACAAGGCCTTCACCAACCACTTCAGAGAGAAAAAAATTAACTAGCTATGGTAGTTCATACTTTTGCATCCCCACAAATCTCAAAGAAGAAGAAGGGAAACTATAAGAATCCAGTAACTCTGGATGAAATCATTGAGATTCCAGTTTGTGATCCAAGGACATTGGATCCAACTACATTGAAAAAGTATGCCAGGCTCCGTGAGAGAAAAGCCATTCAAGACAAACTAAAGAGAGCAGAAAAAGAGGCCATGGTACTGGAAGTAGCAAGAGGAATACTTCAATAGATTGTACCTGATGTAGATATTGATCAAAAAGTTCCAATGCTTGATCAACTGGTAATACTCACATATGCAATAACATCTCAGAATATTGATTTTGAGAAGGTTATGGAAGAGAGACTTGAACAAAAGTATGAGTTCAAGCTAGCCGAGAAGATAAGCCAGGAAGTGGCATTTAAAAAGGTTAAGCTATCTGAATTGGTAAGTACAATTGATCCAATCATATCAGAAGCTATTACCTTAATACAAAATTGTGCACTCTAGATCAACTCACTTAGGATTATACTGACCAGATAGCACAAATTGATGTTGATCTTAAGTCAAGTGCACAAAGTCTCACAAATAATGATGTAATTAAATTGCACGATGAGCAAATCAAACAGGCTCGGAAACATAGACAGGACATTCAGATTGCAGAGATAAAATACAAAGATGAAGAAATGAGCTCCAAGCTTAGCTCTTACCGACACTTACACTCCTGCAACAACATGTGATAGAGGCAAATACACTAATTTCCACCCCTGAAATGTTTGTCCTAGACAACATTTATGATATGCACATGAGGCTAGAGCTACAACATATGGCACTAGAACAACTAAAAGAAAAATGGGAGAAAATGCAAGAAGATACCGAGACAACCCATTCCAATATACTTGACACATTGTAAGTTGCACATTTTTGTCACCATTTTGACATACTATAAGTTGTACATTTTTGTCATAAGTATCAAAGAAAGGGGGAAATTGATATGTTCACTCACCTCAGTTAAAAGGGGGAAACAATATGTATAGTAAAAGAAAAAGGAAAATACAAGGAGGAAATAATATGTACATACAGAGCAAAGAATAGAAAATGTATAGTATACATGTACATATACTTATACTATACCGATGCATACAGTTAGGGGGAGTCATATGATGACAAGGATATAAACAAGGTGTACATACTAAACACTTTATTATTATGCACATATCAGTTTTTGATACTAATGTCAAAGGGGGAGATTGAAGGCATTATATATTTCCATTAGTATACTTAAGGAAAAGCATGATCTGCACCATCAGTTTACTCTACGCTGACACACAGGGCACAACACTACCTGACACCAAGGTTACTCGACAAACACTATTCAGTGTTATCCAATGAAAAAAAGGTAAAGGAAACCCGATGAGTAACAACAGTGCAATGCGATGGAACAACAAAGAGAGAAACTAGATAGACAAAGGGAACCTGACGAACAGTTCAACAAAGGAATGCTGACAGACTTCAAGTTCAACCTGACGACCAAGAACCAACAGTTAGTTACATCCCGCAAAAAGTGGATCTGACTTTCCATGTCAGATAAATCACTGAAGTTGTATTTATAGCTTCTTGATTTACTTTTAAATCCATTATGTGCGGAGGAAGCAATGTATTTAATATTGTTTTAATTAGTTTTACTAATTTAAAACATGCAAACCAAAGATCAAGGTCAAGTTTTAAACCTTGGATCTAAGAGTTAACATTGTAATGCGTGATTCCAAGATAGGTCAAATACTTGTATAAATAGGTGCTCAATTTAAGAAAAGTAGTAGTTCAATGAAGATTGTAGCCACAGAGAACACCTAGAGATCAGATAAGAGAATTCATGCAGAAGGACAGAAATAGAATCAAATCAATTTCAAGAACATAATTGAGGCTATCGACGAGCAGAGTAAAGGTATTCATCAATCACTTATGGTGATATTGTTATTCTGAAAGTTTTAATATATCTATAATCAACAATTATAGATTGCATACAGTTAGGTCAATATTTGTACTCATTCTAACAAGTGTAGTACACTAATGAAATCCTTTCAAGAAAGGTGGGCTTAACCATCCTATTGTAAATCTCATAGCTGAGTGCACACTTAAATCAATGTTGCTAAAGCTCCTAATAGAGTAGATCTTAACAGTTCTCCACCTTAATACTCCTAACAGGGTAGATCATCAGAAGTGATCAAATTGTAAGGCTTAACCGACTCCCTTCCATTCTGTAGATAGTGAAGTTTTTTTGGTGCCATCCCCACCGCAATTTTTACTTCCCAACAGGAGTTTTCTGTGATACCATATCTTGTGTTATGTGTTTCTCACTTTCATGAATGTTGCAAACCATTAAAGATTATGAATGAACAATACATGCATAAGAAAGAACAACAGTAATGATTGGTAATGTAGTAATGAATGATTACTAATGATGAATTAAGAAAGGTGTTAAAAATTTTAGAGGTACTGATTCACCCCTCCCCTCTCAGTACTACTTCTCATTAATTCCAACAAGTATATACAAAACTTTAATCAAGAGAGGATAAGACACCTCAATATTGTGTTCTACTATTTGGTGGGTCATAAAACACACATCAATAGAAATTAGTGCTAGAAGGACGACATTACCTAAGTATTGAAATATTTCATACTATGATTCAAGACGGTACTATTTCATAGAGATATTGTACCTATCCTGTAGCCAAATCTTAGATTCAAAGATGACCAAGAAGACATCATCGCAGGATTGAACTCTCTCACTTGGAAAGTTAAGAGAAGTGCAGCTGAGTATATGTGAGTGAGTTTTGTGTTAGAAGAAGAAGAAGAATAATAATAAGAGAAATCTCAGAGGAATGAAGCAATCATTCAAAGAGCATTAATCATTTAGATAGATCAACAACTTCTAGTACCCATTAGAAGAAATTAAGGAAGATTTGACATACTAGAGCGTATTAATTCATTCTTGCCTGAGGTACATAAAATAATTTTAAGATCCATTCTAGGAGTGAAAGAATTACAAGAATTAAAGTTTGATCCAAATCCTAGGTCAAGAAAGAAAGAAGCATCGACAAGTCAAAATTCACCAAGTGTAGCCAATATTACAAGGTTATTTCAAACTCCATGCTCACAACTTTGAGTGCAATAAACTGTTGACGTACAACAAGGATTATATCAAGGAGGAGTTCAACAAGGAGCTACACAAATTCAGAAAATAATAGTTAAGATACACATACAAGCAGTTGCTCCTACAGTCATTCAAGAACAAGTTCCAGTAATGACCCAACAATCGTGGCATCAGCAAAATGCGTCACCTCTCGCGATATTTTCCACTTATCATAATATGTCAAAGAATCCAGAGCATTTTTTTTACAAGTTGTTTGTTAATGATGTCAACCACATTGATGATGAACACATTAAGATTTTTGAAGATGCCCTTCAAAATAGAAATGTCCAAGAAGAGGATGTTGCTTGCAGACTATTTCCCTACTCACTGGGTGAGGAAACATTTTACTAATACATAAATTTCCCCCTAATTCAATATCAACTTGGAAAGAATTAAAGGATGCATTCCTAGGAAATTTTATATTTCCAATCACTCCAGCTAAGTTGCATAGGCAGTTCACTGAGATAAGAAGACAAGAATGTGAATTGATTGGTGCCTTTAATAACATATTCCAAAGATCTTATTCAAGATTGTGTGATCCCTACTGCATAGGTGATGATGCGGCACATCCAATTTACTATGAAGCCCTGTATTGTTTCACTTCCATGTTTGTTCAGAAGACTCATCCACCTCCTACCAATTTGATACAAGTGCGTGCATAGGCTGAAAGAGTTAGTTTACAATCACCAAAAACTGCTACTAGAGTGTCAAATTTTTTGGGGAATCCTAATACATTGAATCAAGGAATGATGAACTATGCACCTAATATTAATCATATTCATGTTCCTTCTAATCAGTTAGTGCCACATCGAGGAGCTCATATGTCCCAGGCAATGCCTGCACAACCTGTTTATTTCCAAAACATGACAACTTCGATGATAACTCAAGAAGAAAGAGATGAGATAAAGGATTTGATAGAATAAGTGAAGAAGATGTCCACTGAGGTCACTTAACTCAGAAATAAAAATAATCAATTGTGGAACCAACAAATAAATTATCACTCCCATCAAGGTAAGAACTAAGGATATCAAGGAAATCCTTCAGCTCATCAATAAAATCATCAAGGACACAATCAGGGATATCATGACAATAATCTCAGCTATCGAAACAACAATAAAGGTTATCAAGAGAATAATTATGGGTACCATAATAACAATCAAGGACACTAAAGAAGGTTGTGGAATACACATACGAACAATAGTGGTGCACCCTCTCCATTAGATAATCCACCAACTTCTAAAAACTGACTTGCAGATAAAAAAAATTTAGCAGAAGTAGCGTTGTCCAGATGTTGTCGATTGCATGAGACGAAACAACATTATGAGTTACAATGCCAAGAATTTCAGGGGGCTACCAACATTTTCAAAGGAGAAGTAAGAAACACCGCTGCACCCAAAAATCCTCCGCCTATGGGGTATGCATTGGTTCCTTCACTGAGGTATGACCAGGTGTTGGTCTTTGATGATTTCATGTTTCCTCCTCCTGATACACAAGATTACATGCCCATGCAGAATAATCATAAATTCCCACCAACATCAACTAATGGTCCTATGGAGGCGCCTATGTATCAATCTCCCATCCAATATGATTTGAAATCCATTTCAAGCTTACAAACATAAGGCCCCTTGTGATCTTCAGAAAATCACATCTACCACCAAGCTTATCCACAGTTAAGACCTAACACAAAAGGAACCTTGGAGTGACCTATATGATCTTATCGCAATCTTAGCATATATAGAACTTTGATCAAGAGAAGATACCTCTGTATTTTGTTATATTGTTTGGTGGGTCATAAAACGTACATCAATGGGTATCTACCAAAACATCTTCTTCATTGTCATCTGAGATATCACATTAGCTCCCTTCTTCTATATTCATTTTAGGTTGTGAATCTTGTATTTGTGATGATGTATCTTAATTATTTTTGCCACAAACATTGCCAAAGTACAAAATTAAGGTTATGTATTTTGCTAGCATCTCTTGGGCTTTGCCACATTTAGGAGTCTTACCCTTCTACCTATTTGACATCTCTAATGAAATAAAGGAAACACAAAACTATCTACCTATTTAAGAAGCAATAATAGATTATGAGATTCATTGGCTCTAGGGCCTAGAATCTACATGTCTGAGGTCTCCCCATTCATCAAGAATGAACTAAAAATTGCAAACAGATTGATCACTTCAAAAAATGATCACTTCTCTTTATATTTTTAGTGAGTAGCACTAGCAGTTGAAAATATAATAATGGTTGTTCATGGTATGTAACTTGGCTATTGATCCAAATTTAGGCTACCAAATTGTGTAAAACTAAATATGACGGTAGGAATTTGAAATGGTATACAAGTATTTGGCAATCTCTCTTAATTCTAACATGTCTTATATAAATGTAGGGTGAATCAAACCTCAAGAAAACATATACATTATAATTTTCTTGGTGATTATGGACCATTTCTATCAGTGAAATTTATAAATTGATACAATTAATTAGTTAAAATGATGATGAATTGAATTACATTTGACCAAAAGTTTATTAATTTGGGGTGATCAGGTCACCCCATTTGGTCTCACTTATTCGCCAATTTTGAATCATTAATACCACATATTCACCAATGGCGAATATTGGCTACTAAAGTTTTTGTTTTTTCTTGGGGTTTTTTATGGACTCCATTTCTAGATTGTTTCTCTTAATCATGACATGAATCCTCAATCTGATTTTCAGCACTTAGCCTTAGTTTTTGCATGTATTCGTCAACCCTCACATTAACACACTCAACTATTTTCTCGATATGTTTATTATAGAATTTGTATGTGTAACCACCTGAATTTGGTCTGTTCTGACTATGGACCCTATTTTCCCTAAGTGTGATCATACCCGCAATTATGTCATGACAATGTTACTTTGGCATAATTCATTTTAAATCAAATTTAATGTCCTAGGTGATTTTTTATCACTAAATTATATTAACTATTATAGCCATACAATTCTAATCAATTCAAATGAATTAAATCAAATCAAATTAAAAAAT
The DNA here is from genome assembly GCA_018584345.1 of Thuja plicata. NCBI lineage: Eukaryota > Viridiplantae > Streptophyta > Pinopsida > Cupressales > Cupressaceae > Thuja > Thuja plicata. The sequence continues at coordinate 846,855 of MU224829.1, read as the reverse complement.
GGCTATAGTATTTAATTATAAAGAAATTAAATAAATCTCTAAATCAATTCACTTGCAAAATAACCCATTCCCCTAGCCTATTTAATTTAATTAAAATGGCTATAGTCCTCTTAATTATTAAAAAGCAATAAAATGCTTAAATAATTAATTCCTATATTTTAAATGAATTAAATAAGTTTAATTCATTTCATTTATATTTCCTTAAACCCCAACCTAACCTATCTCAACCACTTCTACCCTGGGTTCTAACCCATCTCAACCTATTCCACCCTTGCTAATCTAATCCTATTCTAAATTCTACCCTAACCCACCTCCTATTGTTGTCACATTCCATTAAGGAATGATTAACAACTCAACCTACTTGAGAAAGTCAACTTTCTCAAGCATGACTTTCCTAAAGGACCAACTTGCCAAGTTGAGCCTTACACTCCCCCATGCCTCTTAAATTAAATTCATTAATTACCCATTAATGGATATTCCCTCTTTCTCATCCCTCATTAATTCCCAAGGAATTAATGGCTCTTACACCTCATTAATGACCTTAGGGGCTCCATTAATGAGCCTTGTGTCCCCTCTCTCTCTCTCCCATTCCTCTATAAATTGAAGGGATTTAGAGCTCATAAAAAGCCTAAAATTTTGAATTGTAGTGTTGTTATGCCAAGATTTTGAAATGATATCAAAGCATTGTTATGCTACCAATTCCTTCCTAGCTTCATACACACTCCATTAGCCACTTTCTCACATGTTTATAATGTCCATTTTAGAGTAATATGCAAGCTAAATAGTTAAATAGTTGTTTTTAAACTAAATCTTTCATGCTAGGTTGTTTATGTCACTGGTATTTAGCATAATCTGAGGGCTTTTATGTTATTTGTTACACTCATCCTAGTTAGAAAGCAATAAGTCGATGTTGGGGTTTTATATGCTCATTAACCCTTGTTTCTCACTAACAGAATGACTTATTGAAGTGTTGTGTTGTAGATAATAGGTGCACAAATATACACACACATTTTTGGTGCTCACCTTGGGGCCCGATTTCCAACTTGGCCTCATTTTGTATCACTTTTTCACTAATTTGCATGCCTAGAATTCTATTCCAGGGCCATTTTTGGTCATTCAGGATCACATTCGGGATACGCCATCGCACCGCAGAAAATGAGGCTCGCATCCAAGATTTCCTGGATCATTTTTGGTTTAGGATCGCATCTGGGGAGCATGTAATCACATTTGGTGAAGAAGGTCACATCTGGTTTTATGTCTTTTTGGATCGCATCTAGTGCAAATTTTAGTGAACTATATTGCTTAACCACTAATGTTTGTTTGTCTGATTTCTTTGGTGTTTTGGATAGCCTAACAATTGTTTGCAGGTTGACATTGACAGACTTTCATGGGAGTTTCTACATAACATATACTAACTCAGTTTTTCAGGTTGCCCAACCCCCATCTTGACCTCTATTTACTTGCTTTAAACACTAAGATACAATTTTTGATCTATCACTAAACTGACTAGAGGACTATGCTCTTTTCCTTTTAAGGAAAATCAAAAACTCACACATCAGTTTATGGGTTGAACGAAATTTGGAGTTAACCGAACAAGCAAATAAATCATATAATTCTTTTGGGATCAGTAAATGAACAACACAAATCACTAAATCTTATGTATTAAAGAACAAGCTCAACTGTTTAATTCATTTTTGGGACATAGAAATTGAACAAGCAAACTCACTAAATATTGAGGCTAAATGAACAAGGCAAATCTACTTCCAAGCAATCTTGTTTTCATTAAAATAGGAATATCTAAATCAGGCACAACATTGCTTGAGGGAAAGAACCACTTTGCTTGATTCTATTTTGGGAGAAAATGTCTTAGATTAGGAGAGTATGCTCTTCTTCTTCGGAAGGATCATAAATCTAGACATCCAAAACTCGCCAATCCTTTGTATGTATATTCAATAGTAGAGGGCCTACCGGTTGAGGAAAAAATCTCCCGAGAATGACCCAAGTGAGGATAGGTTTTACGCCAACCCTTCCAACTCACTATAAATAATTGCTTCCTCGTAGGCTAAAGCCTCAGAAGACGAAGCCAGTTTTGATCATGAAATTTTGACATCATTCCTTGAACATGCTTGGGTATATGTAGAGCGAAGCTGCTTGAATCTTGCTTGTGAGACTACACATATCCAGGTACTCATAGGGCTATACACCTGAATTTTTCCTTGCACAATTCTATGGGGGACGCTTTCAAACGGATTGCCCAATAATCTACAACAACTTCAACTGAAAGAATTCCCGATTCACCCCCGAAAGGGTGATAATCTTTGTGCAAGGCAAAAAGTAATTGCCCCAAGACACTCGTCATATTGTGCCCTCACTTGCATTTGGAGTCGGCTAATACAACATCATGACTGGAGCCATTGCGTTCTTGGTGATGGCTGTATTCTGATTAGCATTTGAGTGTGTACTTGAGTCAACAAGCAAAGATTTTCATCCTCTACCTAGAGAATAGGAAAAAGATGAGTGTCTGTTTCACCCTCCTAACAATGCAAATCTATTTGATGTGCTTGAAAAATTACTAAAAAGACAAGATCCTTCAAACAAGAGACAATATTCAAACCTATAGATACATGTGTTTTCTACTCGCTGATAAGTCTCCAAACACGATCATAGATCAGACAAATTGCATGAACTTCCAAAATGCAAATTTTAAAATTGGCAAAACTGACAAAGGCATCATAAAATCACATCCTGTATACTCTGTATCACATCTGGTGTTTTAAATTGCATCTGGTATGCTAGCTTGCATTTGGTCAGCACACAGTCGCATTGAGGATTTAGGATTGCATCTGGTGTCATCAGAGGCTCGCATCTAGGAGCTCGCATCTAGGATAGTGGGTACTTTCAGAAGTCTTTCCTAGAAAGTCTCAGTGGATTAGGATACCCTTTTGGCTCTTTAGCTAGTTCCTATTGTCTTTTCTAGTCTCCCTGTTGAAATTTCAAAACTCTTTCAAACGTCTACCTTGTATGCTTAATCATTCTTTCATGATCAGTTCAATACGTCTGGTCTACCAACTTTCTACCAACAACTTGGTTCCTAGCTCACTATCAGGACATTCTAACCCTCTAACATTGGAACCATTTATGTCCACCAATAAAAAATAGTTACTTTTACCTAGACACACCCACTTGAACGGTTTGAAACTCTCACTTGCACTATTGGGAAATGTTGAAAAAGTTGAGAAACAACTTCATGGTTAACACAAGATGCAATAAGTACATGTCTAAAGGATTGAAAGTGCCTCCTAAGACACCACACTTTCAAGGAGAAAATTCTTGTAGTTCCCTACTCGATCTAGATTCCCCACAAATGGATAGCGACACTCGCATATGGAGTGAGGCTTTTGAGGAGTATAACGATAGAAAACACCAAAAGCCTGAAGATACGGATGAGGAGGAAGGACCCAAATTTTAACATGGCCCATTTGGATCAGATAGTGAAGGGGAGATCCTTGAAGATGAGTATGAAAAACTCAAACAGAGTAAACAATTCCACAAGATATTGTAACGGGTAATCGACGACGATAAAGAAAAGTACTTCCTCCATCTAGCATCCACAAGTGTCAAATTACCCAAGGATTATGATGTGGAAAAGTTCAAAGAAAAGGAGGTATCAAATCCTATATATATTCTCACCAAACAACTCAAAATGATGCAAACAGAGCTCACAAACCTCAAACAGGAAAAAGAGAAACCCAAGACAAAGTACTCTTTGGACACCATTTGTCCATTTCCTTTTGACAAGAGTATCACGATGGTCCCATTTCCTCCCAATGTGGAAATACCAAAGTATGACAAATACACAGGATAAACTGACCCACATGACCATGTGAGGGAATTATGTGCTCTTAGCATAGAATACATGCACGAACCTACATACCTCATGCGACTATTTCCAGGAAGTCTAGGAGGTAATGCCATGGAAGGGTTCTCAAAACTAAACCCTAAGGTCAAAAAATTTGAGGATTTAATCCAATGATTCATCCAACATTACTCCTACAACATCCAACATGATGTGACTATGATGGATCTATGTAATACCAAACAACGAACTGGTGAATCATTTACACACTTCCTACAATGATGGAGGAAGATTTTTGCGTGATATTCGATGGCCATTCCCAAAACAGAGAAGATGGAGATCTTTGTTAATAACTTGGTGCCCAAATTGAACTATGCCTTGACATAATGATTAAAAATGCCCTCTATATTGAGGAAGTCATGGTCAAAAGGGGAGAGATCACCCTTCAAAATGAAAACAAAACCAACAACTCCACCTCCAAACCTAAATGGTGGAAGCGAAACAAGAATGTTGTTAATGATGGAGTGGTTGATGCCTCTAACATTAATCCTTAACCCGAGGTATTCAATCTAACAAATAGCATGCAAGCAAGCAAGGATGCTAAGGTAACAACTCCCGTACCCAAAGCAAACAACGATAATAGCAAGGGTCGGACATGGACATCAAAACCCCAAAGAACATTCACTCCTTTGGGAGAGCCTCTCGAGACTGTTCTAAAAACACTATTGGATAACAAAGTTCTAACAATCCCAGATTCCAAACCGTGGGAGCCAATGGTCAAACCCAGGTGGTGGGATGATAATTCCTATTGTGTCTTCCATAAAAACAAGGGACACAAGACTAATAATTGCCTCAAGCTTAAACATGTCATCCAAGACCTTATCAAAGGAGGTAAGATCAAAGTAGACAGACACAGTACCAATGAGGATCATACCGCATTTAACAAACCCTTTCCTAATTACGATCAAGGAGAAACATCTAAAGGGAAGAGTAATGAGGTAAACTACACCTATTCCAAAAATGACATTGTGATCAATATGCTCAACATTAAGACTGAGTCGATCAATGTGGTCACAATCAAATGTGTCTCATTCCACTCCAATGTTGTAACACAAAGCCAAGCATAGGTCACGATCAAAGGATCTCCAAAATAGACATCAACGTCCAAGGTTCCTATTATAACTATTCCTAAAAAAGCATCAAAACACGTAAACTATTCCTGGAGTAAAATATGACTTGGCAGACCAATTGCAACGAACCTCAGCCAAAATTTCCATTTTTGAGTTGCTCAAGATATCCATAGTACATAGGGAAATCCTAGAACAGGCTCTACATGCTGCTAACGTCCCAAAGGATATTGATATAGACAAATTCCAAGCGATGGTCAATCACATCTCCGCGCCACATTGCCTCTCCTTTTCTGAAGAGGATGATAATTAATTGACACATCCACATAATCAACCTCTCCATATCAAAGTCCTAATTCATAAATCCCGTGTTAGACACGTTTTGATAGATGGAGTCGCAGGATTGAATATTTGTACACTGGATTTAATCAAGATACTTGGTCTCTCATAACAAACAATTGACTCTAGAAGCAAGATAACCATCAAAGCTTATGATGAGGAAGAAAGATCCTCCAAAGGTCTTATTGTTCTACCTATCAGAGTTGGACTGATTGAGAGGAATGTCATATGTCAAGTTCTGGATCTACCATTGGCCTACAATATCCTGTTGGGAAGACCATGGATTCACGAAATGCAAGCTGTATCGTCCACCTACCACCAATGCATAAAATTCCCACATAATGGGGTGGAAGTGATGATTCCTATAGATGCTAACTACACTTGTAATAATATCAAAGCAGGTAGCATGATCCCACACAACAAAGAGGCTATGGATGCAGTCGCTCCTAAAACCACTAAAGACATGGTTATGAAGAGTTTTAGCAAAACCTTGAAACTTGAAGAAAAAGGTATGTGAGAGTACAAGTTGGATCTGACTCCCTCACTAATAGAGTTACCCATGTGACCAAGATCCTATGGAAAACCTTCCTCAACATTCACACCTGCAACATCCAAGGAGCCAAAAGTACACAAAGCCACTGGCATGGTAAAGGCATCCACATCTTCTTCAGATAACACAGAATAACAAGCAGTCTTAGACTGGCTTTATAAAGGAGAACTGGTGGAAGCTGAGGTAAAACATGTAAAGATCTCCTTGGAATAGTATGGCAAGAGATATGATTTCCTCACACTTAGGGAAAATAGGGTCCATAGTCAGAACAAACCAAATTTAGGTGGTTACATTTTCCCCTCTTTGAATTGATGTGCAAGCAGCGCATTGATTTCCTCACACAAATGGGTTACAAAGGAAAAGGACCTCTAAATGACACAGGACAAGGGCTTATTGAGCCTATACCCATGGAGTTCCAGAATACCAAAGACAAAATAGGACTGGGTTTTAATACTAAAACTGATAAACCCTCTTCAAAAGAGAGTCCACACTCAGATAAAGGGAGTGATGAAACAGATGAACTAGAGCAGTGGTGCTATAAAAGATTATTACATGTTGGCACAGAGGATCCCAAATACCAAGGAGAATGATATGTAACCAACTTTGCAATACCATAAGGTCTTCACACCCCTTTGTTGTCATAGCCTCCCATTCAAGAGGTAGGAGACATCATGGCAGCTGGTTCAGAGATATCACTAATAGTAACAATTACTCAAGAGACACCCTGACAACAGGATTTACATCCTAACTAGGGTCAATTGGTCACAGTTTCACATGTCCTTCATTTACCACACTTTGATCCATAGGTATCTAACCATGTGTATCAAATAACTATTGTTGAATACTTGAACAAATCCGATGATGAGGTCACTGACTCTCATGACTATGAATGGGAAGAGCTATATGTTACCACTAAAGATATTAGAATAGATATAGTTCACATGTTTGCAGCACCTTCAGCTCCTCTTAAATAGTGTAACACTACTCCCCATGACACTAATAATCCTAAAGCAGAAGAAGATTTCCTTCCCTCGTTCATTGATGAAGAAACTGGTGAATACATAAGTCTAGAATAATTTCATAGGCTACAAGAAAGAAGCCTCCTTTTATGGAGAGATGATGATGAGATTTCTACTAACGAGTCACTAGAGTTTGGTCTGCATAACTAAAAATGACCCTTTTAACGATGATCTCACTCTTATTGATCTAAATATCAAATAAATTAACCTAACAAACCATGTCATGTTGGTTAATGGTCTTGATGCTAGCGGGATGTTGTCCTTCCTAGAATCTAACCCCCTAACATCGGTACTTCCAGACCTAATTGATTGGACTAAAATAGATCCTACTCCTATCCTAGATTTTCCCAATGACCACACCCTAGCTTGTTATCTCAATGATTGTGAACCTTCCCCTTCTTCCATCAATGCAAGGAGTGAGAACATGTCACAAGAGGATATCAGGTTTCTTAGTCAAAAATTGAAAATAAAAATAAAAAGTGGACTGATGGTGAAAACCACTTTGTGGCAGTATCAGATCCTAAAATAGTAAAGAAAAAATATGTATCCAATGGTGAAAACCTCTCATAGGTGCCAAAGGATGAGACTCTTGATATCCTCCCCAAACACTTTCAGGAAAGGTCTTGAGTACTGATTGAACCAACACATCCAGTAAATTTGGGCACTATTGAAAATCCTCAAATAGTCCACCTTGCACAATCTTTATCAGAAGAAGAGAAGACACAGTTCACAAAGTTCCTAAAAGAGAAAAAGATCAACTTCACATGGTCTTATACTGATATGTCAGGGCTAGATCCTCATCTAATCATGCACCACTTATCTATAGCTCTCGGGATCAAGCCCGTGAAACAAAAACTTAGAAAGATGCATCCTCATGTTGCATTATTGGTAAAAGGAGAACTAGAGAAGTTGTTAAAAGCTAGATTTATCAGAGTTATTGCCTATGCAGGGTGTATCTCTAATGTGGTTCCTGTATCTAAAATGGATAAATCTATCAAGATCTGTACGGACTTCAAAGACTTGAACAAAGCATGTTCGAATGATGACTTCCCTCTACCTAACATTGACATGATCATAGACCTCACAATAGGATACCAAATGTATTCATTAATGGATAGATTCTCAAGCTATAATAAAATCAAAATTTCCACTGAGGATCAAGAGAAAACTGCATTCACATGCGCATGGGGCACATTTTGCTGGAACGTCATGCCATTTGGGTTTAAAAATGTCGGTGCAACATATCAAAGAGCCATGACAACTATATTCCATGACATGATGCACAAGAACATGGAGGACTATGTAGATGACGCATTGGCTAAATCCAAAGAAAGAGATACTCACATTGCTGACCTAAGAAAGATCTTGGATCGTATGGAACAATTCCAACTTAGGCTCAACCCAAAGAAATGTGCCTTTGGGGTCCAATCAGGGAAGCTCCTAGGGTTCATTGTTTCAGCAAAAGGAATTGAGGTAGACCCCCCTAAAGTTAAAGCTATTCTAGAGATGGCTCCTCCATGCAACATCAGTCAAATGAGGATACTACAGGGAAGACTCCAATCCATCAGGAGATTCATGTCCCAACTTGTAGATAGGGCACAACCCTTTACTAAGTTGCTGCATAAAGGGGTTACCTTCAAATGGGATGAACACTGTGAAGCAAACTTCAGGGAATTGAAGGGATACCTGGCTACTCCTCCCATTCTTATGGCACCTATTCATGGAAAGCCCCTACTCCTATATATTTCAGCTACAACTACATCCCTAGGAGTCTTATTAGCACAAGAAGACAAGACATAGAAAGAAAGAGCTATGTACTACATTAGTAGAACACTTGTTGCATATGAGCTCAATTATAGCATTATTGAAAAAGCATGCTTAGCAGTCATCTTCGCATCACAAAAATTGAGGCACTACATGCTCTCTCATACAGTGAAGCTCATTTCTAAGATTGATCCTCTAAATTACCTTTTGAGCAGAACAACATTAACAAGATGTTTGGCAAAATGGGTCCTGATTCTAAGTGAGTTTGACATTGAATACGTAGAATGAAGAGCTATTAAAGGATAGGTCCTTGCAAATCAATTAGTTGATTCACCACTCCAGGGTGATGAACCTTTGACAATTTAATTCCTTGATGAAATGATCATGCATCTAACTGAATATCCATGGAAGATGTACTTTGACGGTTCATTTACTCAATAAGGCTCTGGAGCATGAGTTCTATTCATAACCCCTCAAGGTTACAAGATTACCAAATCTTACAAATTAATGTTTCCATGCACCAACAATATTTCAGAGTATGAAGAATTGGTAAATGGCCTTAAGCTAGATATGGAATGGAAGATTGTAGAGTTACACGTATATGGTGACTCCTGACTAATTATCAATCAAGTCAATGGGGAGTATCAAATGAAATATGAGAAGTTGATGCCCTACAAGCAACTAGTTGATGACTTGAAGAATTACTTTATCTTTGTCACCTTCCAGTAGATACCAAGATCAGGGAACAAAGCTATAGATGCTATGGCTACATTGGCATCCATGTTACAACTAGAAGAACATCAATTCTGCTATGAATTCTTGGTGGAAGAACTATCCCATCCTGCCTTTGATACCCCTGAATATCAGGTAATATGTGCTTTGAAAACCGCAGACCGATCTCGGTATGCCAATATCATTTCTTACCTTTCTAACCAAACCATCCCTAACAATCTATTGTAATGAACACCCTAGAATGCCCAAAAACCAAACCCACTGCTGATAGGAATTTAGTCAAACAATTTGCGTCCAACTCCTTATTTCTCTATTTAATGTTTTAATCCCCTTATGACTTCCGATAATGAGACATTTGT
>MU224829.1:794740-830883 GCA_018584345.1 Thuja plicata | reverse complement strand
CCCTTATGACTTCCGATAATGAGACATTTGTTTGTTTGTTTATGTTTTGGCATAGATTTGAAAACACACAACATGAACAAGAAGGAAACTACAATAATATGCAAACTAGAAACTGACTACTGCTGGTGAAATATTATCTCAATAAGAATCAAATACATGGAAAGTTATCAACTCACGAATTACTACAGTATTATTGAATAATTTTTCATTCAAATGTTTACAAAATTTGCTGCTACAGTGGCATGAATAGTACCTGTGAATAGTGTCATGAATAGTGTCGTGCTACAGTGGTGTGAATAGTGTCATGCTACAGTAACATGAATAGTGTTGCGCTATAGTACTGCTATAATCTGCCATCAATCGGTTCAATATCTTCTTGAAATCATTCCCTCAAAATGACATAAGCATCAAACAAGTAGAGAGGAAGATATGAACGAAACACCCAACCTGCCTGTAGCTGAAAATGCACCCAATCTGCCTGCTAATGAAGCCGATAGCAATAGATTCCAAAGGCCGAACCCCACAGGAATGACATCTAGAATGTCACAAGAGAGGATAGACGCCCTCTAATGCAAAGAACAGATCTTCAACTCATACACCAATTTCTTCTCATATTCATCATGTCTAATGAAGCCACAAACGCTTCCTTTTATTTCTTTTCCAAGAGTCAACTCAACTCTCATGGGCAATGTGGGATAAAAGATGTGCAATATAAAACATATATTAAAATATTCACTTATGTCTCCCTTGGGTACACATCCCCATAAAATAAATATTAAAGTAACGCTTTAATGCTTTATAATTAAATTAAATGTTACTTTAATAAAACTTCAAGCATTAAAATGTATTAGCAATCGGACTCTGAATAATGTGAGTGATAGCTCATCGGAAAGCTATTACCGAGGAGTATCAAATCCAATCACCAAAAATAGCTTCCACTATGTCCTTTCGACTTACTAAAAATAGTAAGTATGCCTGAAACTGAGTAAATCAACTTCATTTTGGCCCAAACTGGAAATGACTAGGCCAAAACACTCTAGGATCCCCTTAAACCCTTTGTTAGCCCTCGAGACCATGTAGAACAAGGCTAATGCACACACACTTGGTCAACTGCTAAAGTGGGGACATTACATCTATCCAGAAATGAGAAAAGATCCCAAGTTAGGACAGCATCGCGTTACATCCTCATAACTAACAACCTATATCGACGAGGTCTTGACGGTACACTTCTTAGGTGTTTAGAACTTGAAGAATCTGATCTAACATTAAAAGAAGTCCACGAAGGTGTATGTGGATCACACTCGAATGACTTTTCATTAGCGAAGAAACTACTCAGAGTAGGCTATTACTGGCCTACCATGGAGAGAGATGCTATTCAATTTTCAAAAGCATGTCTTAAATGCCAGAAACATGGAAATCTTATCCATGCTCCTGCCAGAGAACTTATACCTTTCATAACACATTGGCCATTCTAGCAATGGGCCTTTAACTTGGTTGGACAAATATATCCCAACTCTTGAAATGGATACAAGTTCATCATTACGGCCACTGAGTATTTCACAAAGTGGTTCGAGGTCGTGCCTCTAATCAAAGCCACTGGAAAACAGGTGGCTATGTTCATTGTGAACTACATTATTTATAGATACAAGATACCCTCTTCAATTATAACAGACAATGGGGGCCAATTTAAAAAATAAGACATTGATGACCTATGTGAACAGTTTCATATCACTCAACATTGCTCCTCAATCTATTACCCTCAAGGTAACGAACAGGCTGAGGCATCAAACAAAAATATTCTCAAGATCCTACACTGAACTGTGAGCAAGTCTGGCGGAGATTGGCATCTACAACTAAATTCGGCACTATGGGCCTACAGAACAAGCATAAGAACACCAACTGGAGCCACACCAGTTTCTTTAGTCTATGGCGCTGAAGCAGTATTACCTATTGAGGTTGAAATCCCATCTTTGTGAATATCTTTACAAGGTCTTGTTACCGATGAGGAGTACCGCATTGATCGGGTAAATTCTTTAGACCTACTAGATGAGCGCAGACAACAAGCGTTCGACCAACTCAAAGTGTACCAAGCATGTATGTCCAAAGGCTACAACAAAAAGGTCAAACCACACAAATTTGAAGTGGGAGATCTCGTCCTCAAAGAGAATCCTAAGAACCAGCCTAACAAAGAGCAAAAAGGAAAATTTGAACCTAACTGGCTGGGACCTTATGTTATCACTGCTACTTTTGGGATTGGAGCTTATCAACTCTACACCTAAAGGAGATGTTCTTCCAGATCCTATCAACACTCTACATTTGAAGTGGTTCTACGCTTAATGTTTGGCTAGCAGAGCCTGTATAGCAAAAAGTTCTCACTAAATACCAAAAACATTCAGAAAATTGATCCTGAAGAAATCCAAAAACAATGGAAAAGGTCCTACAGATAAGGGTATCCTTGGTGAAAACCTGGTAAACAGGCACCTTGATACTACAAAAACATTTAAAAAAGAAAAAAATAGCAAAAAAATTGAAAAAAAGAAAAGTGCCTTGATGAGCACCTGGTAAAACAAGCATCTTGGTAGCAAAAAGAAAGAAAAGATCTGGCCAAGTGGTGAAAACCTGGCAATCAGGCGTCACTTGTGTTCTGCGCTCCATCTATCAATGCACTACTGATACTATGCCTTAATAATTTTGCCTGTGTTCACATGCTGACTTCATTTCCTAAATGGCTATCTTATCCTCGCTTGGGATTTGTCTACATTTACATCTTAGGAATAGGTCATTCTACACTGGGGGCATCTTTGCTGGCATGGTAGGTTGCGGTTGCTAGGTTTCTCTAAGTTGGTTTACCTCGCGAACACAATGTTCCTTGATACATGCAAAATAATGTCACTTTTTAAAACGAGGATGTCTTTTCAAACATAACATATCCAGACATGACATTTACAATAACGGAATTCCTACAAGGCTATGTTGGATTGTAAACATCAACAGATTATCCTATCAATGCACAGGCATGGAAACACCATATTGCTTGTCTTCCAATTTTTTGATTGATGAATCTTTATTGTGTTTGACATATGAATAAACAAGTACTACTTAAACATAGTTTGATATTGGTTTGATTATGATTCTTTAAATGTCCTGATGACGTTTTCAACTAGGGGCATCTAAGTAATTATAAATTTCATTTACTTGATTTACAATTAATGATTTGTTATGTTTTCTAAGTTACTCAATGACATCTGTGCAAAGACAAAGAGTTGCAAGGACAGGGGGCATAATGTTTTTTTGGTTTTCTACGTATGGTGCTTATTCCAAATAAACTTATAAATTTCACCTAACTTGGATGTTTATGGTAAGAGCTGCCATCAAGAGTGGATAGCCGCATATATCTCGATCTTTGTTATCTGTAAACTACGGTGAGTTGGAAACAATTTCCTTGTCTATTTTTCTGATCCAGATTCTCACTAAGGTATACAAATCATAATGTACCCAAGGATATGAATTTTCAAGGTCATTGCGGGTTCAATATCTCTCCTTAATCAGAATCTGGTATAGTAAAAGGAAGGTGACTATTTTGTTATCCTGGCTTCTATGCCTTGACACCTAAGTCTATTTTTGACATTTCAATAAAACATAGTATTCATATAATCATGATAACAGTGGGTATTAGTGATGGTTGTACTATCAGGTGGTATCTGTTCCACAAAAGTGCCCAATGATGATAACAAGCTATACATTTGCATACCAGTGACAAAGTCCTAAGAGTCTTCATATTATTGCATTTTTGACAATTGCATAAACAACAAGGGAGAAGCATTAAAGGCATTATGAGCTCCAAATTAATTCAATTTTCTTCTTCTAAATCAAGTTAATTACAAACATCCACATTACTGATATATCTATTGTTGCACATCCATAGCATACATTTTGCATTCATGAGAAGAAATAGAAAAATACCAAAACAAAGCATCCATGTATTGCATTTTTACTTTTACATCCTAAAGTGCATCCATACATCTATTTTGCATAAAGGGAAAATCAAAAGAAACATACATTTGCATCTTCACATAAATATCATTTAAAACATATTTATATTAGTAATTAAACTCAACACATATAAATGATGTCATCATCTAAATCTAACTCATCAAGAGACCAAGATATCATCACATGTGAAAATAACTCTATCAAAGCAAATAGAACTCATGGAACATATCAGAATCAGGAAGCTGCATCAGATATATATATGGTATAGATCAAAATATGGAATAAAATGCATAAAGAGTATCAGAATGTCAGTGTGATAGAATGAATCAGATATACATGTATGAATGTCATTTACAAAAATGGATCTCAGAAGGATCTAGATATACAATGTGAACTTAGATATACAAAATATGACAATCAGCTCTGGCTCCCCCCCTCTCCTTGATCTGGCGGAGGAGGAGGAGGAGGTACAAATGGAGGTGGAGGAAGCATCGCTCCCTCAGACTGCTAGGCTAACCGAGAAAAAGATACTGCCCTCTGCCCCTCTGGCACTGTCGCATGATATAGAGCATAATAGCATGTAACCGTCTATCCCTAATGAGTAGCTGTGTGGGACTACACATCTCTCTCTACTCAGAGTCTCTCCATCTGCCTATCCCTGTCTAGTAGTAAAGCATCTGATATGGCCAATCTAGACTATGTTGTAGTAGCCATGGCCTCTCCTGTTGTCTCTTTGGCCTCTAAAGCTATAATCTGAGCCCTTAGCTGCTCTCTCTCCTACTCACATCTAGAAAGAGGATCTCCATATCTACCTGTATCCTGATCCTGAGCCCTGTCCTGTGGTCTATCCTGTGACCTCTGTTGCCTCTGTCTCTGCTGATCCCTAGTAAGGAGCAGACCAGGATCTGTCTGAGGGGCTACAAATCTAAATCAGGTACGCTGACCCTCCCCACTCCCACTAGCAACCTTTGTGTGGCCACCCACTGCACCACCACCCCTATCATCTCCACCATCGTCATCCTCATCAAGAGGAGGAAACCTGCCATCTCTGCCACCATCCCGACCTCCATGTCTACCGGGGGCCCTGTCTCACTGCGCTCCTCCTCTCCCCCTAGTTGGGAAATCCTTAGTATCATAAGCCAAAGGCTCCTTTATGCGAGGAATGATCTCCTCTGGTACTATAAAACAAGGAAATGGGTACTGAAGCATCTCCGCAGCATATCCATCAGAGACACCTGCATCAGCAACATCAAGGCGGAGATCCCAGTCTACTCCAACCATATCATGAATCTCCTAGTGAGTTGTCTCCTACTATAACTGAGCACCCCACAATGGTGCCTCATCTCAGATCCGTGCATATACAGTGACATCCTGTATCTTGCCTTGCCGACGATCGTACTATCTCAGCACTCGGGTGTGAATAAACCGCTCTATGATATATATGGTCCTCCCAATCAGATATCAGCTCTGAAATAAATAAGGTACCTACCGTGCATCTGAGGTCCACTCCTTGCAGTCTAAATATGGTCGCAACATGACCTTAGTCATGTCATCAAAGAGACGGCGCCAGTACTCGACCTTGCCCAAATGGGGCTACTGAATAAGACCAACATACATGTATACATAAGGCTTCTCCAGTACCCTCTGTCTATCTACAATCAGCCATGTAACAGGGATGTGCTCCCAGGCCCAATTCTAAAGAATAAAAATCCCAATGGTCATGCTCTGAGTGTAATGGTATACTATCTCATGCAACTCTTGATACATATGGGCTAAAATACAACTGCCCCATGCAAATCTTTGTCTCTGGGTAACCATCTGCTCTAACATACCTACCCAGCTGACCATGAATCCATGCTGACCTCTGTCTGGCATCAGGATGCCACCTATCACACATAGTAAGTACACAAATAAGCGATCATAATGATCGACCATATAGTCCCAAGACATATATCTCTGATCGATAGTGTCATCCTGGAAGTATTGACATGCAGCACCAATGGCCATGCCACCTCTCGACTCGAAGTATACCTCCTAGCCCATAATTAACACACACAGTATCTGCCATACGTCCTCTGGAGTCATTGTGATCTCCTTGGTCGAATGATGGAAGGCATTGCGCTTTGAGTGCCATCTCTCAGCCAGAGCAGTCAACAACCCTTGGTTTACCCCTATCTCAAATAAACCTATCAATGAATGTAATCCACATCAGATCACTGTGGACTTCTCAACATCAGAAAGTAGTCCAGATAACGCAAACACACGACCTGGATATGTGCCTCTAAAGGTTACTACCTCAAAATCTACCTATTTTTAACACATACAAAGGTGAAATCAGTTTTCTATCTACCAAGGGGATGCAGAATCTTGATCAACTAAGTGATTCAAGGTTCGCAACACACAAATAGATCAAAAAGATAAAAATCCTGAGTCTATAGACCAGATATGATTCTAAACCAACAGGGTATGATATGTTTTATAGGATGCGATCCAAAGTACCCTAGATGCGACACAAAAATCCAGAGAAACTGGATGCGATCCGGGATATCTCGGATACGACATGGGTTTTACAGGTTGTGATCCAGAATCCCGGATGTGATTCAAAATTCAATTGGCTATAAAACCTACAAAAATGCATAAAATTGAAATTTGCAAAATTCACGAGATAGTTTTACGAGCACTTACCAGCGGTGGGTAGTCAGTCGGGCGCTGATATCGACGGCTCATCTTTAAACGATGTTTCCTCATAGGGACTACCATCTTCTCTATAGAGCTCTCAAAATTACTATGGATGAAAGTGAAAATGAATAGTGAAATGGTATTTTTTGAGGCTTATATTGGTCTTTTGAGCCATTTAGGAGTTTTGAAACTCCTCCCAGATAATTACAATTACATTTCTGTTCTATTTTTTATCAATTGGGAACCAAATCGAATGTGCCTACAATGTTTTCAGCAGTACAGTACCATTCTTATGACAATTCCAAAAACTACAGATTTGTTTCATTTGTCCCCAGAATCTGTCAGAATGTACATTTTATCATAAATCTTGGTTTGACATCATTTTATCAGTCTCACCACTCATATTTTCACGTAATTGACTTGGAACTTGTGTGTTTATTTTTAAATACACCATTCTTTTTCCACTTCTTCTACTCCATTCTTTCTTTTCCTACCCGCTTCCTACAAGTGATACATTCTTTCAACTGAGGGATTTATTCTTTTCCTTCGATTTCATTCCCGAGGGGCACGATCACACTATCATCAATTAAATTTTTGGTCGAAACAACATTAAAATGACTTCATTATCAAACAAACTAGGGGCATAACAGTTTCCTTGACTAAAGTTGGAACTATTGGATAGAAAGATTTGGTTCTCATGCGCTGGATATCTTGTGTTTCCTCATTTTAAAAGATTCTTATCAAGCTCCTGGCAGCTTCATACTGGCTTTTTGAACAACAACCAAGTTCAGAATCAGTATTATCAATCTTTGGACGACAACCAAGTTCAGAATTGGTAGCTTTAAAATCTTTTATTGATCTTTGGATGACAATCAAGTTCAAAATCAATTTCTATCAGTTTGGTTCAATCAAGTGCGAGACTGATCTCATCAACATTTTGTTCAACAACCAAGAACAAAATTCCCAATCTTTCTAAAGTCAAAATCAAAAACTTTCTTTGAATCAATGCACTGCTCGCACATCAATTCAAAGAGGGGCAAATGTAACCACCTGAATTTTGTATGTTCTGACTATGGACCCTATTTGCCCTAAGTGTGATCATACCCCCAGTTATGTCATGACAATGTTACTTTGGCATAATTCATTTTAAATCAAATTTAATGTCCTAGGTGATTTTTATCACTAAATTATATTAACTATTATAGCCATACAATTCAAATCAATTCAAACCAATTAAATCAAATCAAATTCAAAAATGGCTATAGTATTTAATTATAAAGGAATTAAATAAATCCCTAAAT
Source organism: Thuja plicata (assembly GCA_018584345.1). NCBI lineage: Eukaryota > Viridiplantae > Streptophyta > Pinopsida > Cupressales > Cupressaceae > Thuja > Thuja plicata. The sequence continues at coordinate 822,910 of MU224829.1, read as the reverse complement.
CAAGTATCCGCTTGCAAAATAACCCATTCCCTAGCCTATTTAATTTAATTAAAATGTCTATAGTCCTCTTAATTATTAAAAAGCAATAAAATGCTTAAATAATTAATTCTTATATTTTAAATGAATTAAATAAGTTTAATTCATTTCATTTATATTTCCTTAAACCCCAACCTAACCTATCTCAACCACTTCTGCCTTGGGTTCTAACCCATCTCAACCTATTCCACCCTTGCTAATCTAATCCTAATTCTAAATTCTACCCTAACCCACCTCCTAATGTTGTCACATTCCATTAAGGAATGATTACCAACTCAACCCACTTGAGAAAGTCAACTTTCTCAAGCATGACATTCCTGAAGGACCAACTTGCCAAGTTGAGCCTTACACTCCCCCATGCCTCTTAAATGAAATTCATTAATGACCCATTAATGGATATTCCCTCTTGTCCATCCCTCATTAATGCCCAAGGCATTAATGGCTCTTACACCTCATTAATGACCTTAGGGGCTCCATTAATGAATGTTGTCTCGCCTCTCTGTCTCCCATTCCTCTATAAATTGAAGGGATTTAGAGCTCATAAAATCCCTAAAATTTCGAATTGTAGTGTTGTTATGCCAAGATTTTGAAGGGATATCAAAGCATTGTTATGCTACCCATTCCTTTCTAGCTGCATACACACTCCATTAGCCACTTTCTCACATGTTTATAATGTCCATTTTAGAGTAATATGCATGCTAAATAGTTAAATAGTTGTTTTAAAACTAAATCTTTCATGCTAGGTTGTTTATGTCACTGGTATTTAGCATAATCTGAGGGCTTTTATGTTATTTTCTACACTCATCCTAGTTAGAAAGAAATAAGTCGATGTTGGGGTTTTATATGCTCATTAACCCTTGATTCTCACTAACAGAATGACTTATTGAAGTGTTGTGTTGAAGATAACAGGTGCACAAATATACACACACAGTATGCCTTACTATGATTTGTGTATCCCAATAATACACCTTCATCACATCTTGCATCAAAACTACCAAGTCCATAGTCATATCTCTTAATAAATAATTTGCTTCCAAAAACCTTGAAGTACTTGATAGAGGGCTTCTTTCCATACCACAACTTATTGGTGTTCTCTTACTACTCACTCTAAGCTAACCCCTATTAAGAGTGTAGACTGTTGTATATACAACTTCCAATAAACATTAGGAAAATTTGATTCATTTAGCATAGTTCTTGTCATGTCCTTAATTGTCCCATTTTTTCTCTCCACAACACCATTCTATTAAGGTGTTCTAGTAGCTGAATATTATCTCTTAATTCCATGTTTTTCATAGTACTCTTAAAACTCATTAGAAGTGAACTCTCCCCCCTCCAGTCTGATCTTAAACATTTCATTTTGAATGCATTCTCCTTCTCAAATATTTTTTTAAAATATTAAATCTTTCAAATGCATGCGACTTATCTTGTACGAAGGTCACCAAGGACATTCTTGAGTAATCATCAATTAGTAGCATAAAGTATCTTTCACCATAGTAGGTCAACATAAATCTGTGTGTACTAAATCCATTGGCTTTGTAGATGAGTACTCTTGTTTTAAGCTCACTTTAGTTTTCTTGCCTTTTTAATACTCATCAAAAACTATGTTTGCTGGATTAGTAATCTTAGGGAAGTGTCTCATATATCCTTTTGTGCTTAGTTTGACAAGATTTTCAAATTTTATGTGGCCTAATCTTCTATGCCATAAACAAATTTCACCCTTTTGTCCCATCATGCATTTTGATTCATAACATTCTTTTAAGTTGTAAAATTTTCCATAAGCTCTTTTACCTTCATCTACTAGTCTTCTGGACTATTTTATTTTCTTACTTCACACCCTTTAGAGTCAAATGTTAAATTGTAACCTCTATCACACATCTGAATCACACTAAGTAGGATGTATTTCAAGACTTATACACAGTATACTTTGTGTGCTTTCAACTTTTCATCAATGTTTAATAAACCTTTCCCTTTTATTTTGATGGAGTTGTCACCAAACCTAACTGAACCACCTTCCCAATCTTCAAGTGTTATGAACTTCATCTTGTCTCCATTGATATGATTGAAGCGACCACTGTCAAGTACCCAAAACTTTTCCTCTCTACATGAAGTGTTTTTTGAACAATTGGACTTGACTCACTTTTGTCCTTTACTTTGTCTTTCCAAACTTTATTAGTTTCTTTCATATTCTCTACTACAGCTTTTAGTTTCAAATGATTTGTTTTGGCCGGTGGAATCATCTACTATCTTCTTTTTTTAGAAGCCTTTGATTTACAATGCTTTTCTATATGGTAAATGTTTTTAAAACTGTAACACATTATGTTTTTGGTGAACATAGAGATGGAAGAGTCCTCACTTCCATTTGACTAAATTGTTTCACTACTACAATCAAAGATTTTATGGAAAATCTCATTGCAATTATAACAAAAAATATTCAGATTTCTCAAGGTAGAAAAAGGATTTCTCTTATGAATTTTAGAGTAGAGTTATGTAAAAATTTGCAATCTAAAATGTTATGCCTATATGCATTACACTTGTAACAATAACAATAAAATTCATGAGCATACCAGTTATTAATTTGAGAGTGGCTTGATATTCTTGGAAAAATAGATATTCTATAGCTTCCTCTCATGTCTTTGACCTTTGTGAGACCATCATCCTTGTGCTTGTTTTTCTCTTTTAGGACAACGTTCTCTTCTTTTATAACAATAACATCTATCTTCACTTTTTCAGCATAAAATTTAAGTCTATTTTCCTTTTGGGAGTATTAGTAACATTGAAGCTCTTCTCTTTTCCATTTATGCTTGAGGATACAAAGAGTATATCCAGTTTAGACAAATATTCACTAGTAGAACACTGGCCTATATCATATTCTATGTCAATGGGGTCTTTAGAATGCTTCTTCTTGTTCAACATATTATCTAAGGCACTAGTGTTGGTCTTTTGTTTCATCTTTACCTTAAGATGTTCCTTACACTTCTAAAATTATTTTCTAATAGTAACTACTTGAATATCTAGTTCCTGACATCTCTTTTCCTTAGCTTCAAAATCTAACTTCATGACTTCACTCATCCTTTTTGAATCGTCTAGTTGATTTTTTATGTTTATTATGTTTTGATCAAATTATTTAAGGTTCCTACTCAACCGATTTTTTTCCTTTAAGGCAGAGTTCTTGAATATGGTGAGTTCTATCTATTTCTTCAAGATCACACTCTATCTCTCCTTCTAGAAAAACTTCTACATACTCTTCATCTTCTTGTGTTGGAATTGTTTCTGTTAGAGGTGTTGGCATTCATGTTTGTCATTGATGTCAACATATGTTTTAGTTGAAGTCTCAGACAAACTGGCTATCATTGGTACAGGGAAGACTAACATAACTATTCAGACATTGTACGGGCTTTCAGAGCATGCGAGCATGAAGATGTATACAAGGATGAGCAATGATCTTATATCTAAGTTTGTTTGGCTTGATCTTACTGTTGGCATAACTTACAGTTTTTTTAGTAAAGATTGGTTACAAAACAATGACAAAGAATTGTGACAGAGTTGGTCTCTGAGTTTTGGAGATAACTTGGATGCGAGAATGAGTTTTGATTTGCAATCTTAAGGCGTGGTAGAAGACATGTTGGAGAATGTTACTTGTGATTCTTGGGTTGCTGAGTTCTTGGTGACATCAGCTAAAGTGTGTGATCTTGCAAAGATCTATTTGTGGCCAACTACAGTGGTGTAACGTGTTTAGAGGATGGCGAGCGTGGATTACAGATCTCAGAGTATAATTGATGTTTAATTGTGTAATGTACCATGTGTATCTTAGAAAGGATCTATATAATTATGTGTGCATTGGGGAAGTCTTAACATGTTGACCTAATTATTTATTGTAAACTTGTATAAATGAGAGTTTTTTATTGGCGAGGTAGTATGGAGGTGAAAAGTGGAAGTTGCGAGCTTGTAATTGTGAAGTTTGCTGGATGTAGAGCATAAATAGTGATTGTAATGAACTTCATTGGAATTTTTTAATAAAATAAAGTTTCTATCAGTAAGTTCATTGGTTATTATATATCTTTCTATATGTATTCTAGATAGCGAGTCCAGAAGGTGGATTTAGCCTTCTCATCTGGGCAGTGTGCCTAGGCAGTGAGACTCTTGTTTCTCTTGACTCCTAATAGGGTCATTCCTTTAACAGGGACTGTGTACTATACATAATAATGATCTCCTAATTGGGATAAATCTCCTAACATGGATACTATACTTTCAGTACATTATTTGTGGGTGCTAATTCCCACTGGTTTTTTTCCTTAACATGGTTTCCTCGACAATAATTGCTTGTGTTATGGTGTTGTATTTGATGTGTTTAGATTTGCATTGATTAATTAGTTTATAAAGTTTAAAGTTTAATTATTTGGCTTACAACTAATTCACCCCCCCCCCCTCTCAGTTGTGTTGGTGGAGTATCATTGTTAACATCTTCACCACTACTAGATGAAATAAGGTCTTCAGTTTGAGTCTTTCAATCACTCTTTGATGTGTTCTTCTTATTTAATACCTCTTGATCCATGAATAGGCTAACGTATTTTTCATCTTCACTGTTTCCTTCACTAATTCACTTTCATCATTTGTTGCATCATTGTCAATGGTGAGAAGAATCTTCTTCTTTTGGAAGTTTCTTCTCTTAGATTTATAGAACTTTCTACCTTTATCCATAACTTTTTCTTCATCATTGTCTTCTTTCTTCTCATAGGGACACTTAGTTGCAAAGTGTCTTATCTTCCCATGGTTAAAACATTTAAAGGGCATCTTTATTTTGTACTTACCAAAACCATTCTTCAATTTTTGGACAAATATTTCTTCAGCAACATTAGGCTCCTCTTCTTCTTCAACATTAGATAATGCTTATTTTTCCTTCTTTACTAAGTTAAAGACAACTTCTTTCTTAGATGATTCAAAATTTATAGTTCTCATCTCATATATTGTAATGAGCCAAATAGTTCATCCATGGCTCTTCAATATCAAAGACCTTAGTGACATATCTTATTTTCAAAGATCTTAACACTTTCTTAACTATAACATCATATGAATATTTTCACCAAATCCTCTTAAAACATTGATCACTTAATATACTCTTAGTAGATAATCAATTATTTTCTTATCTTCTCTCATTTTTAGTCCTTCAAACTGAGCTCTGAGATTTTGTAGCTTGGCCTCTTTCACTTTCACATCACCTTCATATATTCTTTGTAGTTTATCCCAAGTCTCTTTTGCATTTTTAATATGCATGAACTTGACAAATTTTTTATCTATTAACCCATTAAGAATAGTAGGATTGAATTTAGCATTGCACTCATACTCTATCTTAGCATCAAGATTAATAGGAGGAGTTTCAAGAATATTATAACAATTTACGACAATCATCCAAATATCACAACCAAAGGAAGATAAGTAGGTTTCCATTCTTCTAGTCCAAAAAGCATAGTTAGTGTCATCAAACACATGAACTTTCACAGAAGTGGACTATTTCTTAGCCATTGTGTTGACAACCTAGAATCTATCCAAGATGGAGAAAGCTATAAAATAGGGAAACTAGGGCTCTGATACCAATTGAAGGAACACATATTAACCACTAAGAGGGGGTTGAATCAATAGACTTAAAATTTTGACCTTCTAAACTCTAATCCACTCAAGCTATAATGCATGAATATCAACTAAAGAAATTTCAAGAACAGCACACATGAAGCATCCACATAACACAATGTATATGAGGAAAACCCACGATGGGGAAAAACCTTGGTGAGAATAATTGCTAGAGTCTATGGTTCTAATCTAGCCCCACAATGAAAATAGTTTGATTACAACTTATATGGGAACCTACCCAAAGGAGCACCAACCCCAGACTCAAAGGAGCACCAACTCCAATCTTTTACGGACACCTTTCCCAAGGAGTACTAACCCTTGATCAAAGTACCCATTCTGATTAAAGTACAATGACAATATTAAAAAATAACATAGATACCTTGTTACAAATGCAATTTTGTAATTCTCTACACTTGAGTAAAATTCAAAATTCCATATTTCTCTCATCCCTTGCTACTATAGAAAATTATTTTATCATTGCCCTTATAGCCACATGAACTTCTTTTCTTTTTTCACTTGTGGCTACAAAGACTCTTTTGATTTTTGTATTGTTTTCCTTCACACTAAAACATAAATAACATACTTTATTTTTACTTCTCTTCTTTTTTTGTCACATAATTTTAATCCTCTTTATGTTCTTTTAGACATTTTATTAAGCTATAACAAACACTATGTTATTATTTTTTATTTACGTGTTACTGCAAAAAACATTGATTATATCTTCAATCTCTCACAATTTTTGCATTTTCATTCATAAACTATCTCTCTTTTGTCCAGACATACACATACATATACTGTTAGAATTCATAGAATTCTATCACCAAGCTCCACTACAACAAACAACCTATCACAAAAGAAAAGAATGGAGACACAACTTAGAATGATTTGAAAGATGAAATATTCATTCAAAGACTAATAATTACAAAGAGATCAATCCTTATAAAGGAGACCAAAAGTCTAAAAAAGGAAGTAACTAGGTTGCATGATAATAATTAATAAATGAATTAATTATTACATTGCCTAAAGTTAGCTTAAGTAAACTAGAGATAATAAGTGAGTTTAATAATTAAATCAAAATGATTTAATTAATAAGTGAAATATCTTATTACTCTAACACCCCCCCTTAAGATAAACTTAGGGAGTAGCTAAAACCTAGAAACAACTACTGAAAGAAGGAAATTTGGGTCCCAACAACAAGGCCTGATCAGGTACCTAATCACAACCAAATCTCTATAAAGTGGAGAAATAGATAAAACCACATGGGAAAAATCTACTCTAAAAAGAGATGGAAAAAGCATGCATAAATGCAATGTCTAAAGAGACTCTCTTAAAAACATAGGTATAACCAACCCCCAATGAGAGAGGATCAAGACTCCAAAGCCTCCCTCCCAAAATGATAGAACCCCTTGTGTCGATGATCATACCAATGTGGCTCCAATGTAGAAGAAATAAAGGCAATGGACAAAGAAGAGGAAATCCTTGAATGTTGGATGAAACTGGAAAGCCTAGATGATGCTTAAAAGAGAACGCATGAGAATTCTATAATGGAATATCCAATGAAGGTAGGATAACAGATGCATTGAATCTATCATCTGAGAGGAGATGAATATCCTCTAATATGTCCTTAATAACTGCAGTACATGGATTAATGCATGGAGCGATAATATTAGGCAATTATGAAGAGGAATCATGTTGAGCATATGTAAACTCAACATGAGGTGAAGGTGTAGAAGTCACAACACTGGTATCAGTAACAACACATAAGTTCAATTGAACTACCTTCACCTCAATAGGATCTCATGAAAAATGAGAGCTAGTCTTTGACAGTGTAGATGGTGGACCAAAATGAGAGAAAGAGTACAAGTGGGAAGAATGATCAATTTTCCCTGTTGTAACAATATTGCCTGTCTCACTATCTTTGATGTGCACTGAATCTCGTGTGAGCTCAAGTGTCTTCCTTGTCCCACCGTGAGTAATCTGGTAGATAGAGAGAAGGTTAGAGGACAAAGATGGAACACATAGTACATCATTGAATTCACCATCATCAATTTCAATATAACCTTTCCCACATACAGTCATAAAAGTGTTATTCCCCATCAAAATGTGTGGGGTAGGAGAAGCCTCAAAAGAAGAGAATAAATCCTGAGAAGTTGTCATATGGTGTGAAGCACCTAAATCTAGTAGCCATATAGAAGAGCATGGACCAACGGTTGCACAAAATGCATGACCCTTTCCTTTGTCATGTCCATCTGTCTGGAATGATGATGATGATGAAGAAGAAGAAGAAGAAGAAGAAGAAGAAGAATCAATGTTGTTCTTCCTTAGAAGAGCTATCAAATTAGAAATTTATTTTGCATATTCATTTATCTTCTTCTCATAGAAATGAGACTCATCATGATTGGGATTTTTACAATAAGCACACATAGATATTTTTTTCTTCAATTTCCCCCCCTTAGGAGAAGGTGGGCCAAGGGAGTTCTTAGCACTAGAATTCTTCCTAAACTATGTGGTTTGTGACTTTTGTTTCTGCTCCTACTTCTCCTTAAATTTTTGGGCAACCAATGCTTGGTTCTTTGATCCTTCAAGAGAATCAAGATGAGATATATTTGCAGAATCACAAGTCAAATGATCACAAAACACATCAAATGTAGGCATGGTAAATCATGGACCCAAAGCATCCATGGTAGAATGGAAGGTAGAAGAAAATATCTGAAAGGGACCATGAAGCTTAGAAAGAATCAAGTAAATGCACTCCTTATCTGTCTTATTCTTTCCACAACCTTGTAAGATAGACCTGATAGATTTTACTTTCATCACAAAATCCTAAAAAAAAAGTAAATGACTCAGGACCCAAAGCTGTCAATTCTGCCTCAATTTGAAGTGTCTTGAACTCATTGACTGTACCAAAGAGAGTCTGAGACTTCTCACACATATTAAGAGGAGTATCACAACTATCAAGATGAAAGAGTAAACTTTCTAAAATATGTAGAGAAATCACACCCATGGCCTCATCCATCTTGTTCCTATGTTGCATGATCTTGTAGGACAAGTCAAAACTAGTTGAATGGTGTCCAACCAAGACCATAACCCTTGTGACCTGAGAAGCTGAGTCATCTAGGATTTCCACAAATGGAAATTATGTGGAGTGAGAAGCAACTGATGTTGAATATTCCATGCTGCACTGCTCTGATACCATGTTAGAATTCATAGAATTCTATCACCAAGATCCACTACAACAAACAACCTGTCACAAAAGCAAAGAATGGAGACAACACTCAGAATGATATGAAAGATGAAATATTCATTCAGAGAGGTAATAATAATTACAAAGAGATCAATCCTTATAAAGGAGATCAAAATTATAACAAAGGAAGTAACTAGGTTGCATGATAATAATTAATTATTATATGCCTAAAGTTTAGCTTAAGTAAACTAGAGATAATAAGTGACTTTAATAATTAAATCAAAATGATTTAATTAATAAGTGAAATATCGTATTACTCTAACATATACACTTGCACTCCTTTCTTAAACAATATTAAATTTTAATTTCATTAAACAACTGTGCATACTTGTGATTTCTCTCTCTATCCCCCCTTTTTTTGTTATGTTAGTATCCACACAGTCCATTCTATAACCTTATCATCCTCTCTCTACTTTTATGCACATTTCTCTACTTTATTTTACAAGAAAAATGAATAGCATTTTCTTTTCTTTTCCCTATGTCACATTTCTCTTTCCCTAAGTCAAAAATATTCTTTCCCTCCATATTCAGTATCCCCCTTACCGAGCCACTAAGCCAATTTGATCTATCATGCTAAAAATAGACTTCCTCTTTTTTGTAATCCAGTCTTGTTGAGAAGTCCATACATTTTTCTTCTTCCGTTGATATGTCAAGCTTTCACCAAATTTCAATGAATGCACTTCTTTCTATATCTAAGATTGCATGATTTGAATTTCATAGATTGAGTTGTTCACAAGCTTCATTCTTCCCTTTCGTAGAATGATTTGGAGCCACCCTCATTAATTACTTTGTTTCCTTTGTTTGTCCAAGACTATGCAAGCGATTTGATGAAACATCTAACCTTCTATATTCTACAAACATAGGTGCTGAAACCAAGTTTTTTAATAATACATGTCCACATGTCATATCCAACTTAGTGTTTTTTCATGGTCGATGTGGATTTTCACCTCCCATGTTGCCCACGAGCCCAAATTTAATTCTTTGTTAGTTTAGTCAAACTTGAGTGACAATTTTTTGAAAATAGACAACAAGCTTTGCCTTATGACCCACAACCATTTACAAAATTGAATATTTGAATGTAGTAATCACTTTTAGGAATTGGACCAGAATTTAAAACCTAGCATTATAGAATATATTCATAACATATATGAATGTTTTTTATTACGTACGGTAACTTCAAGTTTTGAAGGGACCCCGAGACCTTTTAACAATGCTGAAAGAATAAAACATTATAATCTCAAACAAACAACAAAATGTCAAAACATCTGACAAAATCCCCCTGGGGTAAACCCTAAAAACAAAAGATAAATGTGGGATCAAAAAATAGAAGCCCCCAAAAAACTACCAGCAAAACGAGGTCAAAAACCTCCCAACACTGAGATCAATCTAGCAGCTTAATAAACTCTTCTTCCTCCACCATTTGATTATGGATATTCTAAATTGAATCCTTCAATTTGGTGACATCATTGGCGTGAAGAGAATACTTCTTTCTGGTACTAGATCTGGTTCTAGAGCTAGGGCCAACAAGCTGATTGTCATGTTTCCCTTCTTCCTCATCATTGCTTTTTTCAGGGTTGTTCCCTTCCAGCAGAGCACATAGATCCTTAAGATTATCTATTGTAGTTTTCATGCTCTCATTGTTCATGGTAACCATCTTCTTCATCATTAATTCACTATTATTGAATCTCTCTCTTTTATAGGATTGATAGAGATGTCAATAGCTTTGGAGATAATATCTTCTAGCTTGTTGTTCTTATCAGTTACCTCATCAAAAATAGCCTTACCTTTCTGAGAATCCATAGCCTCCTACATTTTAGAAATAGTATCCTCCACCAATATCGCATTCCGTGTCTCCAGGGCTTTAATTATGGATCTGGCCTCTTGAATATCCTTTGGACCCATTTATCCATGTTGAAGTCGTACATGGCTTTGTTTCTAGCCGCTTGCAGAGAAGTGATTCTAGAAACTCTCTTAACTTTGAAGTTCACATCCCACAAGTCTTCTTCAATACTTTCATGTTTCTGAATTTTCTTTCCTTTATCTTGGTTTCCACCCTTAAGGCTGTCGGGAGGGATAGGAATGATCTCACATTTGACCTCTTTCTTGTCTAGATAAATGACATCTTTACTTCCCTGAGTATCCATGAGGTTATCCTTCCCAACCTTATTGATAGCTCTTTCATAGTCTGCTTCCAATTTTTTTTCATTGTCAGCTTCCAGATAATCAAAATCTTCAGCATACTCTTTCATAATATTTCACAAACTATCTACTTCTATGTCAATATTTTTTGACTTCTCCTTACTATTCCCCTGACTGTTGTCAATATAAACTTCCATGACATTGTTAATTTTCTCTTTGATCTCCTCTGGGATTTCCTTACCAGAATCTTCCCCAGCCTCAATAATTTGGGCTTCATCATTACCTTTATCAGGAGTAACATAGCTAGAGATATCTCTGTTACTCAGATCACATTTTTACATCTCCTCTTCCTCAAAGGGAACCTCTTCCTGGTCATCTTTCAAGATCATTCCTTTCACCTCGTCGAAGATAGGAAGCTTAGAATCAAGTTTAACTGGGCTCACCTTACGAGACTTTTTGCTCGAGCCAATGTTGACTTTCTTATCAGGTGGAGTATCAAAATTCTTTCTTTTGGTATTGGATATCTATTTAGGAATAGCCTCAGGAATATGAGTTTTAGCATAATTAGCTATCAATAAGATAAGCCCCTCATGCAAGATAGGGGTACCCTTAACTTTATGTTCCACAATGCTTTGATTCAATGAACTAAGAAGAAAGTAAGGGAAAGAAACCCTAATATCATGTCTGAAGAGATTAACCAAAACAAAATGGTAATTATAAACCCTAGTATACCTTCCATCTAAGGTAAAGTATTCCATAATTGCTTTAAGAACACATGCCCAAATGAGTTTGACATTATCCAGATTTACAAAATCCACTTTACCTTTAACTAGCATAGCTCTTTCTTCATCAGTATTAGGGAAGAGTTTGTACGCTTATTTCCTTCCTTATTATCTTTAGAAAAATGCATGACCTCAAGGGGAAGACCAATTATCTCTGCCAGAAGCTCCAATGACAGAGTGAAGCTCTTCCCATCTAGGTTCACTTTTCGATTATTCCAACTTGCAAAAAAGGCCTTTGTGACGTTTTAATTATTTCCATGCAGGAATTTCATGAAGTGGTGCACTCTTCCTTTTTTCAATTTTCTCCAGACATCTTTTTCCTATCTCCATTTACACTCAGCCAGTTCCTCCCTCTTAAGATTCCCACCCATCTCAACTTTCTTCTTCATATTGTGGGCACCAGACTTACTAAACTTGTTCTTAGTTTTCTCTATTTTCATATATCTCTGCTTGAGATCAAAATGATGAGAATAGATGTAATTTGGAAACTCACAAGAATTTAAGACCTAGAAAGCATGCGAAATACAATTGCAATGAATTCTCTTTATGACCACTTGGCACTTCACATAGAAAGTACACCAGTTATGTTGGAATAGTGCCAAAGGATAATTGAGAGGGGGGGTGAATCAGTTATCAGCTACTTTAATTCTTTCCTTTAAGTAGATATCAATTAACATAAAGCAAATGCACATTCAGATAACACAATAGAGAACACAACAATTTTGGTTACGGGGAAACCAAATAGGTAAAAACCCCGGTGGGAATTAGCACCCACAAAGAACTGTACTTGAGTATAATTATCCTTGTTAAGAGATCTTGCAACCTTGTTAGGAGTTGTTCTTTACAATGCAATAAGTACAAAGACCTGGTTAAAGGTCAGACCCTGTTAGGAGTCTTTTACAAGTAACCCTATTAGGGGCGAGGACTCACTGTCCAAAAGCTCACTGCTAAAATGATGAAAGTTGTAACCTTCAGTAGAACAAATATACACTATATCTGATAGATGAACTGTTTGACTAGACCTACTATCTTGATCAGTTCCAGTGTATTGTATACTTCCACTTCTTCTTCACATAGATATTTTTCTTGATGAATGAAATGTCTTTACTGTCCCAAAACAACGGACATTCTATTCTGTACTTTTTATGTCTTTCTTCTTCTCATTCACACTTGGCATTCATCAATTGAGCTATTATAAGTATCTTCTCCAAAGTATGTGATCTTCATCAGCTCTAGGAGTCCTTTCAATACTTCTTTAGTCGGCCACATCAACCATGCAACCTAATTAGAAACACACAACTTAGACTGAATAGACACAACGCTTCACAAAGTCGGCTCCACCAAATTAACTCCAACTTCACGATTATGATATAACATGTTTGGCGCCTTTAGATAATTATCTTTAACTCATAACTAAACATGAATACAAACACACGTATCCCAAAGATAGGTGCAACTCAAGAAATAATGTAATTATGTCAGCTCTTCATAGATAGTCTTTAGTCATTGTAACTGTCATAACTGATTAGCATAACTCAACTGAAACTTCATATCTGACTCGACGTGAATGCACATAGCATCTAGAACATGTATACACCATGTAAATGAACACACATAGCTCCAAAAAATCTGTACTAATAATTTCATATAGAACACTATTGTATATTATATGTTGTCATCAATGACAAACATATAATCAATTATTTGCACAGAAACAAATCTCCAACAAGTTAAGCTTTAAATCATACATTTTAATCATTATTACTAATAATACCATCCTTTTGATTGATCTTGTCATAATACATTTTGGTATCAATCTCATCATTAATCTTGATAGTTCTATGTCATTTACGGCTAACGTCACTTCTAACCTCAAGGTTAGCCAAATAGTCTGCCACTTGGTTAGTTTCGCTGTAATTGTGAGTTACATGAAAGGACTCAAAATTTGAAGAAATACACTTTATTTTATCAATGATATGTTCGATAGATCAAGAAGCCTTACTTATGCCTGTAATGTTATTGATTATATTAAGTGAGTCTCCTTCGAGCCAAACTTTTTTGCACCCCAGCTCTTCTGCCAACAACATAGTATTGAGAGTTGCCATAGCTTCAGCTCTGTGATTAGATTGAGCCCCTAGAGGGAAAACCACTGCACCACTTTAGATACCCATCCAATTTCTTATAATTCCACCTCCACTAGCCACTCCCAGGTTGCCCTTAGCTGCACCATCAAAGTTTTATTTTACCCAATCATAGGAGGAGGTCCAAACAACAGAAAATCTAGGATGAGAAGCACTGGGGATTTGAAAATATAAATCCCATTTTCTAATTTTCTCCTAATATATTTGAGTAGAGGTCTTCGTTTTATTGATGTTGAAGGAGAAATTGAAGTTTTCCTCCACCCCTCTGCAAATAAGGTTGCTGACCACTTCAGGTTTAGAATGCTTTTCCCTGAACACTTTGTTATTTCTTTCCTTCCAGATCCTTCATCAAAAATGAGGGATAAGGAGCTTCCAGAATTCTTTAGCCAGCTCATCTGAAATAGGACAACACCATTGCATAACAAAGTCCTACCAGAGAAGAGGAAAAAACCATCAAAGATTTCATTTTTTAAAGATTAGATCCCACACCCTACGGGTGAAGGAACAATGCATCATTATATGAATGTTATTTGATTATGATGTTGTTTAATTTGTGAATTGGGTTCTTGTAGAAAAATTCTCTTCTCGTCTAGAAAATTTATCTACTCTTGGAGTAGTGGTGATAGGATTACAAATATTCCATTCTATGCCTTAGTTACACCTTCCAATTTGTCTTTTCTACATAATAACTTAAAGCAATATATTATGGATTTAAATACCACACTTGAACAACATTTACTAACAACTATTATCATGATGCATACACACACTATGGTTTGTATATTGATGGTACTTCTTCCCTGCAAGCTCTGTCTTCCAATCATCACCATACCTATGATTAGTATCACAATCACAGTCAACTACTTCATTTAGTCACACTCGAACAACATATAAACAAAGTTGACATCAATGAAAATTCAATGCCAACAACACTCTTGCCTCACCTTCATTAGTTTGGTAGTTCATTTGGTGAGAGTGATAAGAGTATTCTCAAAATTATCATGTAATGTCTCTTTTTCATTCCTTTTAGATTTTATCTCCAATTTTCTATTTTGATCTTTGATCATTTTTTAAATAGATTTGTGTGTGACCTACAATAGACATTATATATTTGCTTGACAAGTTCTACTCATAGAATCTAACAGTTCTCATATTTACCAACACCATCCTTGCATTATTCATATATTCAATAATGTTATCATCATCATCACCATTGTTGAAATAGTTTATAACGCATAGCTTAACTACAGAAAAAATATAATGTGCTCTTCATCACTAATCCTTGTATCCTCACCAACCAATCTATCCCCCCATCTCATATTTCCATATTTCCTTGGCTTCAAAATGTTTATGGATCAAAATTAGGTTTTTTCTTGCTTGTTTGTATGGTTTTGTGATTGCTTGGTGCTTATAGTCCTAGCACTCCAACAATCACATAATCACAATCACCCTCATTATTTATATAATAGAATTTATCTAATGTATATTGGATCACTATACTATTTACAAGTTATTTCATTTTTTGTGTTAGTTCATAAACAAATGATGCATCATCAACATGATCTATTATATCATGATGCATAATGCACTAAGTGTTACACCAAATAATAAGTTACTCTTTGTTTGTGAAATTATTTTGACAACATTCATGATTCCTTTTTCCATCCACCAAAACCATCTATCAAGTTAGTTACATTACATCCAATTGTGATATCGTCAACAATCATATACATCCATTCAATATAGAAGCTTATCATCTATAATCTCAATGACCTTTACCAATATCTCCAATCCTTTTCCATCATCTAATCTATACGATGGCATGTACATCATTCTAATTTGATTTCTCTCAAGTTATCTTTATCTATCACGACACATCTTCTCATCCTTTGTCTTTTCAAGAGACCTCTTGGGTTCCATTTTATCTTATTAGATCTCTTGAGGGGGTACACTTTAATTTTCATCTTTGTCGCAACTTGCCATCAAAATTTCATCTTATCCTAGTTTTTATTCTTCTTCAATAGAGTGACACTTAATTATGACATTGTATCAAAGGGAGACAACACATATCACCTAGACAAGTACCCTTCACCTAAGGTCTTCCATTTAATTAACTAATTTTTTCCACCTCACAATGACTAGAAAATAATTAATAATATTATTATTTAATTATGAGTGAATTCCTTCTACCTATCCCAAGAATAAAGGACACTAAGAATAAAGGACTCATGGTTATCATTGTCCCTTACGTCTCTCATGATGCAACTACTTGCCAAATTTTGTGAATGCGTCATGTAACCATTCACATTTTAACAACTCCATCTTAACCCTCCATTTTCTCCTCAATCCTAGGAAAAATATCACATGCATCTCTCCATGAAATCTCAATCATTTATTGCTTCTCCATTTTAATCATTCACATTTTTTAGTTAAGTATATGCTACCAAAACAAGTAATTTTCAAGCAAAGAGCATCCACATACCAATTATCATTAGAGTAAATAATTCAATAATCAATTTTATGGTAAGTTTTTCTTTTCTTGTTTATGTTATTGCTTTCTTGAATTCTCTTTATTGAGCTCTATCTAAGCATTTATTTTGGTTTGAATAAAAAAGTCCATGCTTCTTTATTTCCGTTTGCATTTCAAATTATTCATCTATAAGTTATAAGTTAGATATTGTTTAAGAGATTATTAGAAGAAAATATAAAGATCCTAGCATAGAAGTAAGTTTAGTGACAGTTATTCATGTTATTGATTGTTTAATTTATGTTTGTTATATATATTTTTCATTTCAATCAATATCTATTTTATTTTTTTAATGAAACACCCTTTTAAAATTTGTGAAGTTAAATTTTATAGGAGTTGTATGTACTTTTATTAATTGACCCAAATTATGCATTATTTAATTATAAAATCTACCTAACCATTAAACCAACAATTCCCCCACATTAAACATTGACTATGTATCATTTAAAATCATAAGAAACAATTTAAAAACACTAGTTAAATTGTGTGGGTTAAAATGAAAATAAATAAATATTCTAATGGATTGGTAGCACATTACTTATCTGTTAAAGAACAATTTAAAGCACCCCATGTAGCCACCACACCTTTTCCTCTTTTCTCCATTTGTCCTCTCTCCACTCTTACATCTCTTACACTTTGTCATTTTTGCCTCCACTTATGATCTCCTTGTTCTTCCCAAGATGTGCTTACACATGTGTGAGAACATTTTGCTCTCCTCCCCATGACAAGTGTTATTCTCAATGCTTTTATCTTGTAACACTTGTCACAAGTAAGTCTTCAATCCAACCCATATCCCCCCTTCAATATCAACCCTCCATGTCATTTTGAAGCTTGACCCTCCATTTCTCTTTACCATAATCTATAAATGAGAGCCTTCTCTCTTCATTTGATTATCGCTTGGAATCATACAATTATTTTGTTTAAATTGTCATCCTAAAAATGCTATTATTATGTTGGTTGGAGACCAATCCACATAGCTACCATCACAAGAGCAAATCAAATGAGTTGGGTGCCTCACTTTCATTCAATCAAGGTGTAGTATGAGGAAATATTCAATCTATTGGGAGCAAGCTCAAACATGAGAAGTTAGTGGGTTAGCACATATAATTCATGAAATAAGCAAGAAACCAACAAGACATCATCATAACATCAGATTGAGCTAAAACAAGCTATTGCACCCTATACTACTTGTTTGATTTTCTCTTTTAGATTGATTTTGAATGTTCTCTCTCAAACACAAATAAAATGGATCCCCAATGCAATGCAACTCATGAATGCAAGATTGGAAACAAAGAAGAGATTCAAGAGCTAGTATGAAGAACTAGTATTAAATCCTTCTCAAAGATGATTGTCTAAAACTATGGAAATTATATGCAAAATGCAAGATAAAAACTATGATTTATTATCCATTTAGCCTAGCATGTAACTTCTAAATGATTTAAACATAAAAATCATGAAACTAGCAATGAAATCCTAGAACTAAAATAGCATAATAACAATGCAAGAATGAGAGATGAAAATACAAGAGGAGAAGGCCTCTATTTATTTATTTTTGGGAGAGAAGAGAAGGGCTTGAATGAGGTGGCACCTATGTGGCATCCACATAAGAGCCACATAAAGGACACATGGGCTTGGAAGGGATGGCTATTTTAGAGTCAAACATAGCATTAAATGTTTGAGTGGCTCAAGATTTTCAAGTGGGGGACAAATATGTAAGAACATTTAAGGGGAATGGGTGACCATTTTGGACACATGGGCTTGGAAGGGACAGATATTTTGGAGTCAAACATAGCATTAAATTTTTGAGTGGCTCAAGATTTTCAAGTGGGGGACAAATATGTAAGAACATTTAAGAGGAATGGGTGACCATTTTGGAGAAAATTTCCACACATGTGTGAGCATTCTATTAGCATTAAAAGGGTTAGGAATCACCTTTTTAAGTAGGAATAAAGAATGATTAGGTGGGGAAGTATGTTTAGGAAGTGAGGTGATGGGTGAAGAGTAGGAATAGGGTAGGCTTAGGGTAGACCTCTAGATTGGAATAATAGGTTTCTAGCTTAAGTTTAGATTATAATTCAAATTAGATTTGAATAAATCATAGCTTAGAAGAATTAGGGATATGGAGGATTTTAAAAAGGGATTTTGTGAGGCAAATGTATTTAAATAAAATACATTAGGATAGTATTTAGATTATTGATAAATACCAACTATGAAACTATTTAATTGATTAAATTAAATAGTTAGATGAACAAAAGAGAAATTAATAATAACAATAATAATAATAATAATATTTTTGGACGCCTACATTTTGCCCCTCTTTGATGTGATGTCGCAAGTGACGTTGCGTCAAAGATAAGAAAATAAGTTTCCCCAGAGGAAGAGGGTTTCTAGGAGTCGTGCCGAAGCAACGATGATATAGGGTTGTGCCCCCTTGAGAAAAGAACACAACAAGGACAACGTTGTGGGATTTTCTCAAAAGAAAGGACGCAATAGGAAGGAGAAGGAAGAGGAGGTAATAAATAGAAGCCTTCTGAAATGCAAGCATGATTGCAACTAAGAATGCAAATGTAATGATGAAATTAAATGCAATTAACGAGCCTTGGGGATCCATTTGTGTGAAAAATATGGAGAGCACATCTGATTTTGATATTTCAAAAGGAGGTATGCATAAGGTGTTAGAAAACATAGATGACAAGATTCCTTTGTGTGGACTAGACGCTCAAACAAAATTACACTGCAAAAGACTCATGTATTAGTAGCCACCAGTCACAATGTACCAAGATATAGCAGATCGAGGTAGTGGTGAGTAGGTTTAAACTGATACAAAAAGATAAAATCAATAAAGAAGGCCTCATGACCAAGAAGTCAATTAGTCCAAAGTTTGTGCCATGAACAAGATTGATGTGATGAAGGATTTGATAAGCCGACGCCGGAAGGATGCATCCTGATTGGAAATGATTTGATTGAAAGATATTCACTGGCAAAAGCTGTGAACAGGATGAGGAGCAAGGAGAACCGATCGCAAAACGAATGTGGTGAAAAACATGATTGCAGTCGCAAGAGTCAAAACATCACTGAAAATCAAAAAATTGAGCGATGCAGAAGGAAGGAAAGGTTTATTGCAAGATTTTGGAGATTTTTTTTTTTTTTGAATTTTTTGGATTTTTTGCAATTTTTAAATGTTTTTTGAATTTTCTACGGAGTAATAATACAATAATATACAGGCAAGAGAAGAAAATGGAGAAGAAATTTTTTTCAGGAAAATGGAGGCTATACGAGGGTCTGGAGGGCTAAAAGAAGGTCATTTGTGAATGTATATTAGCACCTAGGTGCACGACGATGTATTTATTGATGATAGACAGTGTATTTATGGACATGATTATATATATACGATGACTGATTGATGATTCTATGATTCTATGTTATTCTATGCATTGATCTATATGACATTATGATGCATATGCTTATAGGAGTACTGACATTGATGTTTGTAGGATGTGATGTTTTATGATTATGTATATACAGGATGAGATGTTTAGATGCATGTACCTAGATGTATGTTTATGCCTTTGATGGATATATATATATATATATATATATATATATATATTGTAGTATTTTGGATGGAATGGATGCATTTATTATGTTATGAATGTTTTATGATGCAATGGATGTAAATCCAATGATCCTAAAGAAAATGCAGGGATGATATGCAAATGTAGGAATGCAACGGGACTCATGTTTTTAGTGTGTGCCACATTAAACTGATGAACCAAACAAGCAGACTATAAATGACCAGGCAAGGAAGGTTAGCATGATGATGGCTCAGAGTGTTAGTGTGATGGCAAGAAGACTGGACATGTCACAAATATACAAGGACAAAACTGAGCGATTAATTACAAGCGAGTATGTACAAATATTTCTGACGAGACTTTATTGGATCTTATTGTTTGATGCGTGCGATAGTGTTAAAACACCCATGGAATATGGTAAATGCTAAGTTTCATGGGGATGTGGTGATGGATATGGAGGGGAGTGAGATTTTGATAGATAATGGAACAGTCCACTATGTGTGACGCTTGTTGCCAGGTTTTCATCACCCATACTTGTCCAAGGCGCCTGATTGCCAAGTTTTCACCATTGGACGAAATTTTTCTCTTTACTCTTCTCTCTTTTTTTCTTTTTTCTTTTTTGATGTTTTTGATGTTGTCCAAGTGCCTATTTGTCAGGTTTTCGCTAGGACAACCATTTTTCAACTTCTTTTTTGAGATTTTTTAAGACTGTTTTACATTGTTTTGTTGTACTTTTTCAGGACTCTTTATACTTTTTATGGATTTTTTAAAATAACTGGAATGAATAACCAGTTGTCAGGCATAGAAGCACCTGAGATGAATGATGTTGATAGGATCATTCAAGGGTTATCCTTCAAGAATGGAGAGTTGATATGCCCCAAAACCGAAGCATGTAGTGACAATGTATGGGCTTTGCCAGGTAACCTCAAACTTACCTTTCTTTTCTCGATCAGTACCCACTTTCTGAATTTCCTTTTGCACAAAGTCCCCTACCTGGAACTGGCATGGGTGGACTTTCTTGTTATAGTTCCTCTTGAGTCTATTTTGATAGACAATCAGGTGATCGTAAGCTTGCTAGAACTTTTCATCTAGTAGATCAAGCCGTGTGAGTCTTGCTACTCAGTAATCATCATCTTCAATCAGGCCTCTCAGTGATACTTGGAGGGATGGTAGTTTGACCTTAATTGGTAAGACATCTTCAACACCGTAGACTGGGGAATATGGAGTAGTGCCTGTAGGAGTATGGTAGGAAGTGCGATATGCCCAGAGGGCGGAGTTGGTCTGGAGATGCCAGTCACGACCAATATCATTGACAACTTTCTTGAGGATTTTGAGGAGGGTATTATTAGTTGCCTCAGCTTGGCTATTACCTTGGGGAAAATATGGTCTGGAGAAACAGTGGTGGATATGGAGGTGAGCGCACAAATCACTGACATGTTGATTTTCAAATGGTGTTCCATGATTCATAAAGATAGTGGAGGGTATGCCGAAATGAGAGACGATATGGTAGAGGATGAATTTGGATATCTAGACACCTGTAGTGAGTGTGAGCGGAATTGCTTCAACCCACTTTGTAAAGTACTCCATTGCTGTTATTATGTATTTGTGGCCTTCAGAAGAGAGGGGGTTAATCTTACCAATGAGGTCAAAACCCCAACAAGATAAAGGCCAAGGGGGTGCAATAGGCCAAAGGTCCTGTGTAGGAGCCTGGATCAAATTGGCATGTTGTCAACAAGGTAAGCACTTCTTGACGAACTCACAAGAATCATGTTCCATTGTAGGCCAATAGTATCTTGTTCGTAAAATTTGCTTGGCTAGGACCATGTCACTCGTGTGGGCACCGTAGATTCCATTATGTACCTCTTGTAAAGCCTGGGTGGCATTGTTTTCATCTAAAAGTCTAGAGAGCACATTGTGATACCCTCAATAATAAAGGGTGTTGCCTATGAGGGTGTAGCGGGAAGCTTTGCGAATAAATTTTTGGCATCAGGTTGAGGTGAGATGGGGGGATATGATACCATTTTGTAGATAAGCTTGGATATTGTGGTACCATGGGGACTGGGGACCAACCAAGACACATACGTGATTTGATTCATCATTCTCATAAGCAGGAGCATGAAATTGCTCAACTAATAATTCACATTGTGTAGACTTGTGATGAATCTCTAAAAGGGATCCAATTGTGGCCATTGTGTCAGCAAACTTGTTCTACAAGTGTGGTACTTGTGTTATCTGCAAGTGGAGGAAATGTTCTTTCATCTTGTCAACCATCTCCTTATATGGCATCAATTTGTCATCTTTGGTTTGATACTCATCTAGGACTTGTTTGATGATGAGTTGGGAATCACCAAAGACATGTATATCTATGATGTTCCACTCTATAGCCATGCGGAGTCCTGCAACTTGTGCCTCATATTCTGCAATGTTGTTCATGCAGGGAAATCACAATTTGAATGACATAGGGATATAGTCACCTTACGGTGTGACGAAAAGTATTCCTTCCCCTGCACCATGGGCTGTGTAGGATCCATCAAAGTAGAGTTTCCAAGTGGGTTACTCTTCTATCATGTAAAAATGCTCATATGGAATTTCTGTGATAAAAGGATATGCATCCACCAATGGCGCTTCTACTAGCTGATCTGCGATGACCTACCCTTTAATGGATTTTCTGTCTACATATTGAATATCAAACTCACTTAACAACATAACCCATTTTTCCATTCGACCTGTGAGAGTAGTCTTGGAGAGTAGGTACTTGAGAGGGTCCACTTTTGAAATGAGCTTGGTTGTATCACTAAGCATATAGTGGCGAATTTTTTGAGTGCCAAAAACCACTGTCAGACATGCTTTTTCCATAGGGGAATAATTGAGCTCATAACCTACCAAAGTCTGACTGATGTAATAAATAGCTCTCTCTTTACCTTCATCATCCAACTAAGCAAGGAGTGCCCCTAGTGTTTTTGTAGTAGCAGAAATATACAGGATGAGTGGTCAGTCAGGTACAGGTAGTACCAAGATGGGTGGATTAGCCAAGTATTCTTTGATCTTTTCAAAAATCTTCTGACACCGAGGATCCCATTTGAAATTGTTATCCTTTCACAAGAGATGAGTTAATGGTTGGCACTTGTCTGCTAACTAAGAGATAAAACATCACATAGATTGTAACTTTCCTTGTAGGTTGCGCAACTGCTAGATTGTTTTTGGTGGAGGCATTTCTATGATAGCTTGTACCTTTCTTGGATATATTTCAATGCCTCTTTTGGATACAATGAATCCAAGGAACTTTCCTGATGTGACCCTGAAGACACAGTTCTTAGGGTTGAGCATTAGGCAGTAGTGTCCAATCCTATCAAAGACACATTCCAAAACATCTAGGTGATCTTCCCTTTTAACTAATTTTGCCAAGATATCATCTACATAGTCTTCAAGGATCTTGTGAATCATGTCATGAAAAATGATGGTCGTGTCCCTCTGGTAGGTTGCCCCACCGTTTTTCAAGCCAAATGGCATCATATTATAGTAGAAGGTGCCCCAGGGGGTTGTGAATGTTGTCTTGTGCTGATCTTCTTCTACAATACGAATATGATTATATCCAGAAAATCCATCCATGAGTGACAACATCTCATGTCCTATTGTGAGATCTACTATCATGTCTATGTTTGGCAGTGGGAAATCGTCCTTGGGACATGCCTTGTTGAGATCTCGGAAGTCTATACATATCTTGATTGATTTTTTAGGTTTAGAAACTGGCACCATATTAGAAATCCATTCAGAGTAGTCAATGGCGTGGATGATTTTGGCTTGGAGTAACTTCTCTAGCTCTGCTTTGACAAGTAGTGCCACTTTGGGGTGTATCTTTCTGATCTTTTGTTTGACAGGTTTGATGTTTGGGTCCACTGCTAGATGGTGAACCACCAAGTTTGGGTCTAATCCCAGCATGTGGGAATAAGACCATGCAAACTTATTTATGGATTCCTTCAAGAGAGTGACGAGATCTCTTTCTTTTTCTTCAGTCAGAGATGCTGCTATGTATGTGATGGTGGGATTCTCTTTTATGCTTAGGTTGACAGGTTTTGTTTCTTCGATGAGAATCGATGACTGTTCAGGCCTGTAATCATGGATTAGAGGAAGAGGAGAATCTTCATCCTCTAGCACCCCAGAGAGATTTTCACCAGTGGATACGCCCTTTATTTTTACTATTTTGTGATCAGATAGCGCCCCAGAGGGGTTTTCGCTAGGGGATCAATTTTTTTCTTTTTTTTTTTTTTTTCTACTTCATTTTTATGGCTGAAGTTCTCCTCTTCCCCAAAGTATGCCTTTGGATCCAGTTTGTAGACATGTATTGAATCTTTCCCCCAGCCATTGCTCTGTTCAACTACTCCCATAAATCTTAGGAGCGCGTCCTTACTTTGGAACTCGTCAATGTGTATGACACTTGGTTGGTCCCAGTCTATGAGTTCGGGATGGCAGAGGGGAAGATCAATGAAGAGAATGGAAAGTTGGTGTAGGATAGAATTACCCAAGAAGGTTTCATCATCAAAGACATCATCATAGGCTCTCACAACTTTCTCTTCTAGGACATCTTCGATGTCAGCGATTTCACCCAGGGGAGGATAAGAGGCATAGATGTTCTTGTTGGTTCCCCCATTTGTGTCTGAATCCATGCCAAGGCCTAGGTTCTTTTCTCGTCGGGCAGGTACAATAGGATCCTTCATTCCTTGCTCTTCATAATCGAGGCCACCTCCTTGGTAGTTCCATTTTCTATCACTAGCTTGTGAGTTGAAGGGTACTTACCTTTGAGGTAATTGAGGCGACTTGTGTCTTTTGGTGGTGGATCCTTATAGAGCCATTGGTTGATGTCCGGTGTCATCTCCTGGCTATTCAAAATACCATTTGAGATAAAAGTGGTAGGACCCAATTATAGCGGCTTGGTTGTTTCCGGTTATGTCTTGCTTGGATTAGGTTGGTGGCCTTGAGTGTGCAGATCAGCTAGCAGTGCTCCAACTGCGAAGGCATCAGATAGACTGTACTCACCACAACCTTTGTTGTTGATCTTGACTATGGAAAAGGTTGAGGAAAGGATGGTCTCTGGGTCTGAATGGGTTCAAGATGAACTAGCGATAGAGGTACCAATCTCGATCCTGAGACAATGATTGGAATGTGGGAAGGAGGTTTCCAACGCATTGCAGTATGCGAAGGGCTTGGGATCTGTATGAATGGTGATTTTAGTGTCGTTATACGGGAATTTGATACACTAATGGTAGGTGGATGGGACAGCTTGCATAGGATGAATCCATGGGCGTTGAAGGAGGATGTTGAAGGGAAGGTCAAGATCAATAATGTGACATACTGTATCTTGGATAGTAGGGCCCACTTTGATGGGAAATGAAATGGTGCCTTAAGAAGTGCATTCTAAATTGTCATATGCTTTGATTGTTATGACATCATTTGTTATATCAGCTTCAATGCAACCCAACTGTTTGATGAATTTTAGAGTACACAGATTAAGGGTCGAACCATTATCTATCATGACTTGTTTGATGGCAAAATCTTTAACCATGACAGCAATACAGAGTGGAAGATTATGATCAGATTCTTCTGAGGGTACATCTGTTGGTTTAAAGGAGACCCCACAAGATGCAGACAAGTGGCCGACAAGGTTCTGGAATTCAATGAAGTTGATGTCGCTGGGAACACGTGATTCTAGTAGGGATTTATTGAGGATCTCTTGATAGGTGGGTGAGGTGTGGAGGAGATCCAGGATAGAAATTTGGGTAGGATTATTCCCTAGGTGTTCCAACAAGTTGTATTGGGTACCAGCAGATGGAATGGTACTTGCACCTGCAACTATTATTCTACCTTGATGAGTGGTGACCGCGCATTGGTTATCGACACCCTTGACATGAATGACATTGATGGAGGACTGGACTTGGGATATGCAGCCGATGAGGTTATCGTAGTTGATATATGCATTTTTATAATATTTTCTGTTGGAATTTTCTCCTTTCTTACCCTTCCCCTGGTTGGAGGATTGAGTGGGATTTCCTGGGCCTTTACCTGAGGTGTGTTCAGGAAATGCATTTTGATAGATTTTAAGGCCTGCGTTTGGCGATGGTTGGGCAAGAGTGTCCACTTCGATCCCTTTGCAGTCAATGATATCTTGGATGTAATGTTTTAGCTTCATGCATTTGATGGTGGTATGTCCCTTAACATGATGGTAATCACAGTACTCATTATCTTTATATCAGGCAGGCTTAGGTGTTGAGTCATCAAATGGTTGTGTTTTTGGGTACACGACTTGGTTGGCTTGGACCATTCTATGGAAGATGACATCTATGGGTTCACCCAAGGGGTAAACATGCGTTGTGGCGCATTCTGGGTGCGAGGCCTTGGTTGTCCATGTGGGACTGAGATATAATTTGTCTGGTTCACGTGACCTTGGTAGTTGGGTTGATATGATGTCCCTGGAGGGGGATAGATATTTGCGCCTAAAGGGCGTATGTTTTGCTAGTACATCGGTTGGTGATATGCAGGAGCGGGTTGTTGATACATGGGAGGAGGTTGAGGGTATATAGGTGGTTCTTGTTGATAATTTTGGGTAGGTGCGTGAGGACCGACTATTAGAGTAGTTATATAATAGCTAATAATTAAATCATTTAATTATTAGTTTATTATACTCTAGGCTTAAGTTTCACTTAGGCATCTTTATATTTCTTTAGGGTTTTCCCTTTAGGGTTTCAGTATCCTTTTATAAGGATTCACCGCTTTCATTTCATTACAGAGATTGTATTTTATAATTCATTAGTGTTAATAGAAGCTTTTTTCTGTCACAATGGATTTCTGGTCTCTGCCTTTTTGGCCTCCTTAGTTAATTTCTTCTGTCTTCTGTTTCTTGCTTCTTCTCATGACAGGTTTGCATGCAGGTGATCTTAGGTGAAGTTGCATTTACCAACTTCTACATGGTATCAGAGCTTTCCTGTTGTTCGCCGTTTGAGTTTTGTTGAAGCACAGAGGGTTTCAGAGGTTTTGCAGAAGATTTTGTGTGGATTTAGGGGGACCTTTGTTTCTGGTCACTTTGGGCCCAAACAGACATTGCCATTGTGTCCAGAAGGCCCAAAAACCCCATAATCCATATAAAGTTTGTCCATTTTGGACACTGGGGCATCTGACAAATTTTTTTGGCCTTCTAAGGGTCGTACGGACACGAAAATCGATGCAAAAGTCACAAAAATTTTAAAAAATTTTGATTTTTTGTGGAGTTTTTGGGCATGCTGCCACCGCGCATCCCCCGCACCTCCCGGAGCCGCCGCGCCACCGGTCTGCCCCTCCCGGGCCCCGCCGCCTCCGGCCCTACCGCTCTTCTCCCCGAGCTCCGCCGGCCCACCGCCAGCCCCCTGCGCCGTTGCCAACGCCGCCCCCGGCGGCCCCACCACCCTCCACGGCCCCCCACCGCCCAGCACACACAGCTCCGTCGACACCATGCGCCGCTCCGCCCCGGCTCCACCGGCGGCCACCGCTCCGCCCGATGGCGGACTTGTTTTCAGCCCCCGCGGGCTTATTTGCCCAGCGGCAGGTCACATGCCGAACCATGGGCCCCGGTTTTTGGCCCCTGCGCGCGCCATGCGCCCAGGGGCCTATTTTTTTAGCCCCTGGGGCTTAAAACCAAGCCTGTTGAGCTTTTTGGGGCCTTTTCACTTTTTTCGCTCTACAGGGAGCATACAGAGGTCTTTTTTGGACTTCCTTATATCGTCGGAAAGCTCTTTCCGACTATAGTGATTTGGTTTTTTGGGTCTGCTGTTTCAACAGCGTTTTTTGCTGTTGAAGTCCGATGTCTTTTTTTGCCTTCCTGGAGTCATATCTGGCTCATCCGGACTCCGTTTTTGGCAAACGAGATATCGTCGGAAAGCTGGTTCAGTGTACTATGCAGTTGTAGGGTTATTTTTTCCAGATTTTTCTCTAGGTTTTCTCTCCTCTGATTTTGGCAGTTTATGCCCTCTGGTGGATTGCTTGGTTCTACAGGTCCTGGGATCTCTTCTTCTGATTTCATAGTTCACTCTTCTTTCTGACTTCTGAGCTTGTATGCTCCTTCTGATGCATTCTTTTT
>MU224829.1:761206-789299 GCA_018584345.1 Thuja plicata | reverse complement strand
GGTTAGCCCAAAAATAATCGAATAAATGATAAAGCTAGGATTTTATCAAGAATGAGCAATTGAGGATTTTAGCAAATAATTCTAGAAAGGGGCTAATAGTCTAGATGACCATTTTTAGATGATTACAGGTATTCCGTTCGTGTTTTGGATTTGTCACTATAATTCAAACATGTCAAAAACAAGTCTACCTAAGAAATTGGCTTCGCATGAAATATTATAGGCCCATTGCTTGGTAGTCCTTCAGCTCACACAACAGTGTCACCCTTGGAAGGGCGCTCGTGTTTTTGCCTTTTTCCAGGTATTGTTGTCGTGCTACGAAGATCTCTTTCACAAGACAATACCCTAAGACACATATGCTGGGAATCTTGGGGGGAGATTCTTCCCTCCCTTTGCACTATAATAAATCACCGTTCAGAGGTGAATCAAGTAGCTTCTATGCCTAAAGTGCTTAGTAAGGGTCTTCGTTCGATTGTATCCTCTATGTCCGCGCAAGCACGATTCAGGCGTATAGCCCCATAGAGCGTCTTGACAAAAGTGGTCACGTAAACATAGTTGAGACTGTGAGGCCGCACTTATGTTAGATGTGAGCTGAGTATAAGCTCAAATGCCAACCTACTCCCGAGGCTTTGGCCCCAAAGAGTAAATTTGATTAACGTGAGTTGGAGTGGTGTGGCTTACACCTCGTTCTCACGTGGGTCATTCCCGAGAAATTTTTCCCTCAACCGACATGACCAACTAAAGGATTAATTTGAAAAACATGGATTGGTGATGAGAGGGGTCTAGATTTCTGATTTTCCCACAAGGGGAAAAGAGCATACTCTGCTACCTAATGTTGTTTTCTCCTAAACACTCAGAGCACGTTGTTCTTTCCCAAGGTTACTTTCTAAGTGAAATGTCAAATGAGTCTAGGTTTTTGATTGTCTAATAAAAGACAAGAGCATACTCCCCTATCACTTAACAAGACACTACAACTAAACCCTTTTATTAATGTGCCTAAGAAAATAAAACTAAGAAAAACACCAAGTTTGTTCGTATCTCCTAGGCAACCTACAAGACACAAAGTGAGTAGTCTAGTGTTTTTAAAAATTCTTTCAAGTCTCACTATTAGTAGTTTGAGCTTTTCCAAATCTTTGACAAACGATAAAAGGTGATTTGCACAAAGAATTCACTAAAAAAAATGATTTCATTAGCATAAGATATGAGCTTTTGAAATTGAAAATGAAAGAGTAACTTTGAGCATGTGCACCAATTTTTTTAAGTAGAATATGAATTAATATCTTACAAATCTAAAAATTTCTCTGAGTCATCTTTCCAGCGCTTTTCGAATTGTCAAAATCGGAGCTCGTATGTGAAAGTTATGGATGTTTTTGTGACAGTGTCTCTGTTTGCAGGCAGAGCCGCCCGTGTACAAGCAGAGTCATCTGTTTGTCGAAGCCGCCTCTATAGAAGCAGAGACGCCTGTCCATGAATCTGAACATGTTTTTGAGAAGAATGAAGGATATTTTGATAAGGTTTAGGGACGTGGGTCCCACCGGGCATTCTAGAATGTAGTATGAGAAAATCTTCAATTTGTTTGGAGCAAGCTCAAACATGAGAAGTTAGCGGGTTAGCACATATAATTCATGAAATAAGAAAGAAACCAACAAGACATAATCATAACATCAGATTGAGCTAAAATAAGCTATTGCACCCTATACTACTTGTTTGATTTTATCTTTTAGATTGACTGTGAATGTGCTCTCTCAAACACAAATGAAATGGATCCCCAATGCAATACAACTCATTAATGCAAGATTGGAAACACAGAAGAGATTCAAGAGCTAGTATGAAGAACTAGTCTCAAATCCTTCTCAAAGATGATTGTCTAAAACTATGGAAATGATATGCAACATGCAAGATAAAAACTATGATTCATTATCCATTTAGCCTAGCATGTAACTTCTAAATGATTTAAACAAAAAAATCATGAAACTAGCAATGAACTCCTAGAACTAAAATAACATAATAACAATGCAAGAATGAGAGATAAAAATACAAGAGGAGAAGGCCTCTATTTATAGATTTTTGGGAGAGAAGAGAAGGGCTTTAATGAGGTGGCACCTATGTGGCATCCACATAAGAGCCACATAAGGGACACATGGGCTTGGAAGGGATGGCTATTTTAGAGTCAAACATAGCATTAAATGTTTGAGTGGCTCAAGATTTTCAAGTGGGGGACAAATATGTAAGAACATTTAAGAGGAATGGGTGACCATTTTGGACACATAGGCTTGGAAGGGATGGCTATTTTGGAGTCAAACATAGCATTAAATGTTTGAGTGGCTCAAGATTTTCAAGTGGGGGACAAATATGTAAGAACATTTAAGAGGAATGGGTGACTATTTTGGAGAGAATTTTCACACATGTGTGAGCATTCTATTAGCATTAAAATGGTTAGGAATCACCTTTTTAAGTATGATTGGAGAATGATTAGGTGGGGAAGTATGTTTAGGAAGTGAGGTGATGGGTGTAGAGTAGGAATATGGTAGGCTTAGGGTAGACCTCTAGATTGGAATAATAGGTTTCTAGCTTAAGTTTAGATTATAATTCAAATTAGATTTGAATAAATCAAAGCTTAGAAGAATTAGGGATATGGAGGAAGTTTAATAAATATAAATTTATTAAAAAAAGATTTTGTGAGGCAAATGTATTTAAATAAAATACATTAGGATAGTATTTAGATTATTGATAAATACCAACTATGAAACTATTTAATTGATTAAATTAAATAGTTAGATGAACAAAAGGGAAATTAATATTAATAATAATATTAATATTTTTGGATGTCTACACAAGGAAGAAAGGTATATGTTCATTTGCATTTGAATTTGTATTTATTACACGTTTTCGACATTCATTTTTCCCTTCCACAACAAGTACTTGCCAACTTTAGTAAATGTATTGAATGTAACC
Source organism: Thuja plicata (assembly GCA_018584345.1). NCBI lineage: Eukaryota > Viridiplantae > Streptophyta > Pinopsida > Cupressales > Cupressaceae > Thuja > Thuja plicata. The sequence continues at coordinate 786,347 of MU224829.1, read as the reverse complement.
CTTCACATATTAACAACTCTATCTCAACCCTCAATTTTTTCCTTCATCCTTAGGAAAAACCTCTCATTCATCCCCGCATCACATCTCAAACGTCTATTGCCTCTCTAGAAAATCTATACCCTCTTATCCACAATTTTTTTTGTTAAGTATATGTTGCCAAAATAGGTAAATTTAAAACAAAGAGCAACAACATCCATTTATACTTAAAGCAAATGATTCAACAATGGAGTTTATGATAACATTTTCTTTGATTGTTTATGTGATTGCTTTGTTGAATTGTTTTTGTTGAGCTCTATCTAAGGTTTTGCTATGGTTTGAGAGAAACTTGCATGCATTTGCAATTCAAATCATAGCATTGCAAATACATCTATAAGTTGTAAGTTAGAGATTGTCTACGAGATTTATAGTAGCAAAATTGAAGAGCCTAGCATAAAAATATGTTTAGTGGCAAATAATTAAATGTATTCATGTTATGAAAGTTTTAATCTTTGTTTGTTAAATATTTGTGTCACCTCAATCAAATATCTTAAAAGTTCTTAACCAAACACCTTCTCAAAACTTGCAAGCATAAAATTAATAGGAATTGTACCTACTTTTATCTATTGACCTATATTATATATTATTTGATAATAAAACTCACCAAACTATTAAACCAACATATCCTCTACATTAAACATTAAACATTATGTAACAATTTAAACATTGACTATGGATCATTTAAATTTAAACATTGACTATGGATCATTTAAAATCATAAGAAACAATTTATAGCACTAGTTAAATTATATGTGTTGAAATAAAAATTAGAATATTATATACATGTTGAAATAAAAATTGGAAAAAATATTCTAATATATTGGTGGCGCATTATTTATTTGTTCTACAGGCAAAAAAAAGGATGTCCTGACTATAAGAACTGGAGCTTATCTCATGAGCAAACCGCCTTCCCCAAATATATCGTTCTGTCAGACTGCTAAAAAATAGGGTCCAAATCTGATTACATCCATTTAAAACATCTCCTTACTGCTCTGGAAAATACTGAAAATGGCAGGGTTTATCTGGTGGATTATTTTCGGTTTGTTTGTACTGCAGCATGCCTTTCTGGGTATGGCTTGGACAGGCGAGATCCATGGCAGAATTTTCTGTGATGTCTGTGGAGATGGATCCATGGGCCCCGAAGATGATTTTCTAGAAGGTAAGAAAAATCTTTTCCTTCGTTTTTAATAAAATTTCAAAGATCTTCAAGGCCGATTTCCCCAGTCTGTTTTATGCTACTTTACTTGTGTGCAATAGTAGAACTTGTGAAAAAATCTTCGATCAGAACCACAAGTCTATCCCATGAAATAGTTAGGTTCTGTCTGAAAAACAGACATGCCATTCATGAAACCCTAAACAAAATAATAATTTTTATTTTATGTGTACATGTATGATGTATATGCGCATATTATTATATAATGATTTGGGTGTGTATACATGTATATCTAGTCTACATATATGGATACGCTTAAGATTATATTTTACCTTGTTTACATATACATATGCTTGGACATGTCGGATCTGCTAATAATGATTTTATGACTATTTAGTTTTAGAATGATTTCCCTGCCCTAGTTTGATGTTTTGGTTTAATGATTCATGAACTAGGTTATAGTTGCAAATAACTAGGTTATTGAACCTAATGTCTTTGGATGAAAGTGTGCGTGATCTTATGCTTAGCCTAAATCACATTTTACAAAAGCATTAAGATTTTTTTTCCCATTACATGAAATTGTGGTAGTGTAATTTGGCAACATCGTTTTACTATTGATTCAGACTTGGATTAGTGGGAAGTGTTGGCTCTTGATTCTATGTTGTTTTTTAGTTTTTGTTATTACACATCTCAGTTCAGATACCTTCTTTTACCAATACATATAACACACTATGTGCTGTGTGTCATCTGATTGGCAATTTTCAGACAAATTCTGAAAACTTGAATTTTCAATAGCCAGAGTTTACTTTCATCTTTGATAAAGAACAACGGCGAGTATGTTAATGCATTATATCTGTGAAATTTTGCTTAAAGCAGTACATGCATATTCTCATGGATCAATCAGTATTATCATGTATAACTCTCAATTTGTATGCTTAAAACAATATTTATCAGACTACACCGAGGCAAACATTTCACTCTTCAAAATTTATATATGTGAATGAAAAGAAAGATAAAAAATGATGGAAAAAAGTAGAACAAGTTTGTTGATAATTGAATCTCTCTTTTGGCAGAAAAGCCAATAGAAGAATTTGATATTTGATAGATTGATCTTATTCTTGCATAATATGAATGTGAAAAAGAACAGGCTTGGTGGGAAAAGGGGGAATTGTTTGTTGTCCCCATAAAGAAAGAGTCAAATGAATTGAAAGGTTCGTGTTTATGCCAGGGAATCAGAGATTTCTCTTCCATTTGGCTTTGTGAGAGTGTTCTTGTAAACATCTGACAACTGTTTTTTCCCCTGACTAGTGATTTGTTGTTTTGGTTTCAAATGAGTATCCTTTTACTATTTTTTTTCGTCATAAGGCCTATTTCTTCAAGAGGTGATGTAGATAACCTGAGGTTCTTTCGTTTTAAATGGTGCAGCAAGCATAGTTATTGATGTGTCTTTCCAATCAGTGTTTTTGTATATCGCTGAAGTGGCTGATTAGGTTTAGATCCAAACATTATGGACTTTTTGGGTTTATGGAATTTGCTTTTGGAATGGATGCAGAACTTCTTCTACAGGAAAGCATATGTGTCAAGTATATTTACATGACATGCTATCTATATTTAGGCCTAATTCATGCCAATCTTGGTAATTTCTTCTTTTCTTGTAGGAGCTGAGGTTGCAGTGCTCTGTATGACCATATCAGGGGAGGTCCTCAATTATCAGGCATTTACAAACTCAAAGGGAATTTTCACAGTAGCAGAGACAATGTCTGAAAGCAACCGTTGGGATATGTGCTTGGCAAGGCCAATCAGTAGCATTCACCAAGACTGTAATGTACCAGGGATAAATAATTCTGCAACCAAGTTCTCTTACACTCTCTCCTCAGGCCATTCATACACGGTTAGATCGTTTTCCTATCAGCCTGTCAAGACTCCCATGTACTGCAGTTAAATGTTGTTTGACCATGTCAGAGGCCTAAAGCTAAGCCTTAAATTTATAGCTTTAGTCCTATAGGTAGTGAACCTGGAAAGTCTCTTTCAATCCCAAGAGTATAATTTTTCAACTGTGTAAAGTGTGTATTTTAATTTTTGTCTATGTTAGGGCTAAAATCGCCATACAAGCTTTTTGGTGATGTTAGAGGTGCCCACCCAGATTCTATTATTTTAATCGTGTATCTAGTTAATGTGCATAGCAGATGCACGGCAAGCAAATACGGTGCAGCTGAAAGCTGCCCTTTTGGCTTTGATCTTCTAATGAAGAACCTGCCAATTATTAAAAGCTGTAAATTAATATACAAGACGGACTTATATATCATAGATATGTAGTGTATTCAACATTTTACATATAACAAGATGTCTTTTCTTCTGTAGCTTCTGGATTATGTACTTGATCAATATTTGGCCTTGGTTTATTTTCTGCACTTATGCCTTTCATTAACAGCGTTTAAAATTTGTCTATTTTAACACAATTAAAATTATACAAGTTGCACATAAATCGGCAATATGGCATGAATAAATTGTGAATCTTTTAAGTAGTTTTTTGAAGTTTTAAGACATTATTGATGTCTTGTGTTTTTTATTGATTTGTTTTTAAGAATATTAATTTTGTTGAAATTTTAAAATTGTATCCATCTTGTGCTTTCTGTCAACTTCATATATTTTGTGGGTACACTCTCTTGTGAGTAGGTTCACTGTAAACCTCAACTTCAGATCGAAATGCATATTAATTCATGAAAGAAAGGCTTACTGTTTGTAAAAAGTTGCTTCAGAGAGAGATGGGGACTTCGGCAGTATTTCGTTGAAGGTAAACCATGGTAGATTACCACAACGAGTTTGTTAATATTCCTGTTCTTCTAGAGGCATGTCTGCCCAGAAGGACCTATCTGTTTTCATACTTTAAAATAACTATTCTTTAGTGATCACTCTTTTATGAACACTTCAATCCATTCTGCATTCTTACTTTTACAATCCCCCAAAACAGTGAAAGGGTCTGCAGAAGAAACTATTGCACTAATGTCTCTCCTCATTATATTTTCTAGCTTGTCTTTGATACTGACCATTAAGTCTCTTCATTCACAATATTTTACATAATGGCAATCCCTAAGGTGATATTTTAATTTGCATTAATTACATGGCCTGGGATATTATCTTTTTAATAATGTTGATAGTTAGTTGTAATTACATTGGTGACCTCACCACCCTCCATTGTTAATTGCCTTTATTTTCTTTAGTCATGGCACCACCCTTTACCCCTTGATTGCCTATGATTTTATTGGTTGTGGAACCGTTAGGTTCCCTTAATTGGTATATAAAGATGAGCAATTGAATCATAATTTTAAAAACGAGAATTGAAATGATAAGAATTTGGGCCTATATTAAAAGTTGTTTCATAAAAACTTTGACAATGGGAACAAAACCTAAATTTAATAGCATGATAACATAATGTTGTCCTAAGATATTAAAAAAATCAGTAAGAATTTGGGCCTATATTAAAAGTTGTTTCTCTAATAACTTTGACAATAGGAACAAAACCTAAATTTAATAGCATGGTGACATAGTGTTCTCCTAAGTTATAAAAAAAATCAATCATGAGCAATCTGAAACTATATACATGAAAATAGAATCAAAATTAGGCAAATTTATATTCTATCAAACTAATTTATATTAGCCATTTTTGATACCCTAAAGTAAATAAACTATCAATTGATAATAAATTACCATTAAAAATTTTCTTCTTATTTTTGGGGTTCTACGAGGGCTCTTGCTTCTCATAGCTCAAGATGTGTTAATGTTGGGAAAAGGACATGGTATGATTTGTATGTTGTCTTTCTATAATTTTTTATTTATTTCAAAGATTTGGTTTCTTTCATGTTGGAACTAAAACTTGTGTAGAGTTGATTATTTATTATTATTGTATTTCATATTTTTAAATAATAATATAGATTACTAGGCATTGGCCTGCAGTGCAATGATTGTTGCTTCTCTTTGTAATAGTATGATCTTGTATTCGATTCCTGAAATGGGAGCTTAAAAAAACTTAATATAAAATAATAATAATAATATAGATTATTTGGACTCTTTGATCTCCAATTTTTATGTCATGTGAAGAACCTAGGAGAGCTAGAGTGATTGAGAGTTGTTTTGTGGTGGTTTATTCTCTAGGTTTATACGTCGTGTCTTCTTTATGATGGACGATCTTAGCAACATCCTTTATGTGAGTGCCTCATGGGGGCTTCACTTAGTGAACCTGGGTCATAGCATGTGTGTTCATGACATACTAAAGAATACCCCTATTTTATAAAAATATTGTCTCAAACTCCTTTTTTGTCACACCCCTATGATACACACCCTAGTTATTTCATTTGTTGGAACTTCTTATGATTTTTCAAAGTGAATATAAAGTGATAGAATGTTAGGATCAAATGTACTACTCATCTTCCATATCTCAAGTTTTGATTGTTGATAGATAATTATTTATGTATGCAACTCTGAAGTTTATGGAGTGAACATTTTGGATGCCTATATGAGTGTGCAAATATTTGTAATTATTTCATTATTCTATAGGAACTCGAAAATATTATTTATAATGAGGAATTGAATAAGGTGTTGCATGGTGGACTTTTGAGATAATTTTCTACTATTAGTTGTACATGAGATGTAATTGGTGCTTCATGGGGGAGTGCTTGGGAGTCACATATGCCAACTTACATTGTGGAAGTAAAAAATGCTTGCGTTGGGAGTAATTCTCTTTTGGAGGGCACTCTCTTGAGTGGCTTATAACAATTTTTACTACTGTATTTTGGTATCTTATTTGGACCCACAATTACTACTGTCTTTTGGTATCTTATTTGGACCCACAATATTGCCTTTTGGTGGGCTTTTAGGCCTTATGGATGCATCACACATTACTTTTTATAGAGATGATTCTATTTTCCTTATAGGATTGAAGAGAGTTGATCTCCAACGAAGACATGAACCTTGACATTGTATTCTATCTGTATTATTATTAGGAATACATTCATTCATTTCAAGGTTGGATTTTTCCCTAGGATATTATCTATGCCACTCTTGCTCAATAGATTTTCTTATTCTTCTCGAACTCTTAATCTCTTTTACAAGTGGTACTTTATATGTTAAAATGCTACTATTTTTTATAGATCAATTGTTGTGATATTCTTCATGTAGGATTAATGTAGGATTAATTTAGAGATGCCTGCATGTTCAACTATCCATGTTTAAGTTTAATTATCGAGGAATTTGCAATAACATTTTTAACATCTAGTAGTCACTTATAAATGTTACATGCTTGAAATATGGTTATATATGAAAGAAGAGATGCATAATTACATACAAACCTTTTGTGGATCAAAGATGTGGATAGGAATTAAAAAAAATCTTTAAATTTTGATAACAAACACACAAAAAAGAGATCTTCAACAATTAATTCTACTACATAAACTTGGAAAAATATTAATTAAATAAAATGAAACTAAATTAGTGGAAATATCTATTAACAAAAAAAATGAATAAAATGCAATCTTATAGAGATAGAAATTAGAAATTAGAATCTGTGGTTAAAATTTGGAGCTCTTGGCGAAGGATGTCAATGCATCGTGTAGACATTCGTGTGTAGCGTTTTCATCAACCATGAATAGAAAATACCCAAAAAGTGTGAAAACCCAACTTAACATTTCAGTTATTTGCAAAGTCCAAAAACACAAATACTGTACAATAGAAATATCAAGGAAATATTAGAAATAAGATGCAAATAATTAAATAAAAGACATTAACAATGCATAAACAAATAATAAAGAACATACAAACCTTTGTTCATATGAATGCTTTCAAAATACCCACACACACGAAGAAGAGAAATTTTTTTTAGGTATGTTTGGGGTTTTTCCTTAGTTAAATACCTACTTTGGTGTTTCCATGTCCATAATAACTAAGATAAATTGATAAAAAGATAAGAATAAATACATAGATTGATATAAAATGATAGATGAATTGATAAAGGATGTGATAAATCCCAAGATTCTCAAAGGCACAAGATAAAAAGAATGATAGTGCTAAGAGAGCAAGATAGAGTTCGAAAGAATGTTATTAGGGCATTATAGGAAGTTTTAGCAAGTTGTAGAGAGTTGTGTGCAAGCTTAGAGTGCAAGAGAGCTAAGAGATTTCAAGAGAGGTTGTGTGAACTAATGATATGTTTTAGAAAATAAGAAGAGGAGGAAAACAAAAGGTGCTAATAAGCCATTACGAATCATATTGAGTAGTTTTGACTATCTTGAGAATGCGGCAATTGGAAAATGCTCATAAATGACATTTGAATTATAAAATATCAAAAGACACTAGCACCTGTCTAGACATTAAGAGAATGTGTAAATGAAATATACATTTTAGAAAATGAGAAGAGGGAAAAGAAAGGGTTGACGAGCCTTTATGAATCATTTTCACTAAATGAGAATGCGACAAGTAAAAAATGCTTAGAAATGACCTTGAACAATAAAATATCACAAGACACTAGTGCTACGTACATATGTTTATGCTAAGAATTAGTGTCAAGACATTTTCTAGTAAAAAATAATGAGGGATTAGAAATACATAAGGTTAACACAAAAAGGGGGGATGTTGAAAAGGAAATTTGAGCATCTTGAGAAGTGAAAAAGGGCAATGCAAGGGTTAAAATGATCCTTTACAAATGCTAAGAGAATGGACACTAAAGTGCATATAAAATATATGTAACATTGTGAAGTCTACAATTTAGTAATGAGTTAGTTGGTGACTCTTGGCCCTATTATTAAGGAGAAATTTTTGTGGTGTGTCCCTCACAAAGTTGATCCTAAGTACAGTCGATTCCTTGACCACCTTTTAATCGTAGAAGATATTGATGATGTCAATTGTTCATGATTAATATTCTAGGAAGAGGTGTGAATTGTTGAATTTTATAATGCTTCTTGGCCCCACATTTAAGAATATTTGTATTATAAATATCTTAAAATAATTAAAACTGGGTCTTAATGACTTTTCATTAATTATGGTTGATTAATTTTCTTACTAAATGCAAGGATAAGGACACTATTTTACTCATTACACATCACCTTGCTTAGTACACATGGTAAGATAATTGTGAATATTTGACATGCAAATTTCTTATGTACCAAATTTATATTAGACAATTTGATTTTGACTTGGGAAATCATTGAATGGGCCTAACAAACTACACAAATTGCTCTCACCATCAAATTTTATTTTGACAAATCTCATCACTACATTTGGTGACCTTTCATTCTTAGCATGCTATAATGGTTGGTATTTGTCGAGCCAAGATTCATGTTTAAATGATAATTATGTTCATGCATGTTAATGTTGGATAGACCATAAATTGTTTCTTTTCCCCTCAATCCCATCCAAAAATCCATCTTCCAAGGTTGACCCTTTTTCCTTTTGTATTTGTGCTCAAATTTCATGATCTTGGTTGTCTATTCCAATACACACTAGTAAGTCTATCTATGTTATCTCTCTTCTAGATGACACCAAATCTCTCAATTCTTAATTTTCTAGTGGTTGTGTGTTGTTTATTCAAATTTATATAGATGCAGTGACACATACTATTGATATATTGGACCTAATTTTCATTATCTTAAGTTCCAAGTTGTCTATCCATAAAGTAGAGTTCATTCCAACCCATCCTAGCATTCATGCACGACTAATCTTGGATGCGTGGAAAGAAATGAAACATAATTCCATCACTAGATAATATGTTATTTCATTTAGCCCAAGTCTCTCACTTAAAGACATGCAAAATTATTTTATAAACAAAATAAAAGGAAAACCCGTGACTTGGAAAAATCAAATTTTATCTATGGTTAGATGCACCTAGGTGGCTAATAAAATCATTATATCAAGTGATACTTAACCATCATCTTACTAGTTGCCCCCTAAAAGTAAATTAAATGACATTGATCAAGAGTTTCTTTTGGGCAAAGTGGAGCAATCTCAAGGGCATTGCTATCAAATTTTGGTTGCATCGTATTCAACCAAATTAAAAACAAAAATTAAAAAAAAATCAGACATCACTAATCCTTACTCACATGGTGTCTACCTAATTAATAAATAGATTGTGAGGGCATTTGAGGTAGATGTACCTTGGAAAATTTTGGTGTTGTTGTTCATTTAACCAACCTCTAATGATCATCCTTAGGCCATAGTCCACTAGAATTTAACATGTTTCTCTTAGCTTCATTTTTAAAACTCATTGATCAACCCCCTTTATTACCATTTGCAAGGCATGGAAATAATTTTACAAATGTTGATCTTAATCTGTGTATTGCTTTAAGATTTGATTGCGTGAAATTTTTTTGCATCAACATTTTTAATCACACTCCATGATTCATCATCGGGATGATAGCGAGCACATTTTTCACCTTGTGCTCTCTATCATCCTCATGATGGATCATGGAGTGTGATCTGAAACGTTGATGCAAAAAACTTTCATGCAATCAAATGTGGAAGAAATACACATATTATCTCATAGATTGTGGAGATCTACTCACTCTAAATGTTGACCTTGTAATGCCCCAAGCCACACATTGAGGAGATTATCCAAGTGAATATTTTCTTATGAAAAATTATTAATATTTAAGAAATGACATCAATATTCTACTACACACTAATGTGCACACAAGTGTCATGCTAAAGAAAATGACACATAAGACATAACTAAGACATTGTGATAATGTTTCAAATCATACACAATATCAAACAACAATAAGACTTACAAGACCTCAGTATTACTCCAAGAAAGGTGGCACATGTAGAAGATTAACTGATCACGAGACAAAACCACCATGATAAATCTACGAAAGGGTAGAAATATAACACAATGATAACCATGTCCAAACACTATGATTACTTCATTACACAAAATCAACAAGATGGTAGAATCAAGAATTAATATACCTCAAATTCATCCCCTACACACACTTGAGTACATTCTAAACACTAAAGGGTTGATCAACCAAGAGACATCATTTCTTGATTAATGGGACTATTTCTTATGAAAATATGGTAATCCATGATCAAGGAAATCTAAACATAAGGTTCAAACATCTTAAAGAGCTTGCAGCGCCATGAAATACAATCCTTCCAACAATTATATAATGATAATGAACCATTTTTATGCCATGGCATGCTTCCCAATGTAAAATATAGATTAGCTCTTATTTTATGACAATTATTAACAAATAAAATAAATGAAAGGTCTACCAAGTTGAGGGGAACAACTTTCATATACAAGTTTCCCTTTAAAAATATCAAAAAGTACTTTTTTATAAGGATGAGAACTAGAAAACACTACAACAAACCCTGTCATTAGCGCCTAAAATAGCGCCAACTTTTAGTGTATTTTTTTTTCTTCTGAAAATGAGTCTTTGGGTTAGAGCAAAATTCGGCATAAAAAAGTGCATCCAACCTTTGGCACCGAGTTTTGTGCTGGAATTTTCTTCTTATTTTGCGTCGTAAAAATTTTTACTTCCTGTTTTTCTTCTGGTATGACATCCAAAATAGCTTCCTTTTAAGCTTCCAAATTGACGTCAAGTTTTGCTTCCATTATGGGGTCCCTTTTTGCTTCTGATTTTGCTTCTTGTGTTGCTTCTAGGTTTACTTCCAATTTTGCTTCCAAATTTGCTTCTGATTTAGCTTCCATTTTGAATTCCAATTTTGCTTCCAATTTTGCATCCATTTTTGCTTTTGATATAATGTCGCTTATTGCATCTATCTTGGCTTCCATTTTTGCATCTTTTATTTCTTCTGATATGACTTCTACTATTGCATCTTTTGTTGCTGCTAAAATTGCTTCTATTATTACTTCTTTTTTTGCTACCTTAATTGCTTCCTAGATAACACCAAGTTTTTCTTCTAGTTTGGCTTCTATTGTTGCTCCATTTTTTGCTCTAAAATTCTTCTTATTTTTCTTCTATTTATTAATTTAATATGTTTTCCTTCAATTAATTTAGTGATATATTTAATGATATTAGGGAACAATGGAATCAAACCACCATCCTCCTACTTGTAAAATAGGTGCTCTTCCATTGAGCTAGTACCCTTTCAAGAATAATCATAACATGTATATACTAGTACTTTCCATTAAATGTGATTTCAAGTTTTTCCAATCTATAGTTCAAGGGCAACAAAGCCTAAGGGGAGGATGACTAGTGATACTCTAAAATCAATGGTGAAGTTATAGTGTAGGTAATAGTAAAGACAAGAAAGCATGTGCTTGATGCCTTAACCTGCCTAAACATGTTATCATTGCCTACATGAGAAAGACAAGAAATAATGTTCCTTTTTCCTTAACTTGCATGTATTGTCCCTACATAGATGTATTACAATGATGCAAACTCTAGAGAATATGATAAAACCTGACACAAATTAAATTACATGGAGGAGAAACAAAAAGTAGCAATGCAATATAAATGATGCCAAAGTGATCATGTTCTATCATTGCCTACATGAGAAAGACAAGAAATAATGTTCCTTTTGCCTTAACTTGCATGTATTGTCCCTACACAGATGTATTACAATGATGCAAACTCTAGAGAATATGATAAAACCTGACACAAATTAAATTACATGGAGGAGAAACAAAAAGTAGCAATGCAATATAAATGATGCTAAAGTGATCATGTTCTATTCTAATTGAATGACAATCAACAACCAAATAAACTCTGAGAATCAGAAAACTAGAATATCTTATAGTAGATGGTAATACAATTTTTGGAACTAAATGATACACAAAATAAACCGTCTCCATCCATAGCCAAACTCTAGTCTTTGATAAAAAATAATAGACAATGAAAATAGTACATGAATACCTTGCGTTTACGAGAAGAATCTTCAAGATGTCTCATAAAGATCGAAAGTGTCTCCTTCAAAATATATGTTTGTATTTAAGTGAAATTATCTCCAAGCTGCTTGTATTGATCCTATAGATTAGAAAACTATGAATGATTAGACGTTAGAAATCAATGCTGATACAAATAAATCAATTATATTTGAATTCATATGCAAAACAAAGAATATGGTCATTGTATTTAGTAAAAAACCCTTTGTATATGACATGTAAAAAGATTCAAGATAGAAAAGAAATACAAAAGTGGCAGCAACAACAACTATAACAAAGTTCTTATAGTTGCAGGAATAGTCAACTACTAAAACTGAAACAATCAACTCTGTTTTGGCTTGGCTACAGGAATAGTCAGCTCTATTTTACCTTGGTTGTAGGAACAATCATCTCTGTTATGCCTTGGTTGCAGGAACAGTCAGCTATGTTCTACCTTAGTTGCAAGAACAATCAAAGAACAAAGTTGAAATGGTTGTAGGAAAAATAACACATATCTACAAAATATACAAGACAAAGACCATAGCTACGGGATGACAAGAAACAATGTTAAGACAACAAGAAACATAAGCCCCTTTAGATACTAAATATTATATCAGTTCAAATTTCATTCATATTAGTAGAAATGACTGTAGAAAATGACATAAATGAAAGAAAAATGAAACCAACCACGCATAACAAATCTCCTTGGAACATAAATAGACATAATCAACTAACTTCCCTACATTATACTTGTCTGGGGTGCATGCAATAAAAGTGTGTTCATAGTCAAGGGCGGAAACTTCATAAGAAAGGGAAGACATAAATCATTGAGCGTAGTGTCTATGATGCATGAAAAGAGTATATTCAAACTAAAGAGAAACAATGTTAATATATTAAATAGAGACTTTAACAGTGGATTAGTGTAAATCATTAAGAGAGCAGCATTTTGGTTGGGACAAAAAATTATTAACAAGAAGAATTATTTTCAAGGAGTAAACAATGGTTTAAAACTCAAGAACAACAACATTTCAAGAAGCAGTGCATCATAAATGAGCAGATTTAAAACTCTAAAATGACAACCTCTTAGAAGAAACAAAGAATAATAAATGAATAGAAGAGTTCTTTACCAATGATGACAAGAACAAATGCCATAAATAAATAAATAAATAATCAAAACTTCAAAAGGGATGATTAATAATAAAGGCTAAGATGAATTATTTTATAGGAAAACACAGGACAGTTTTCAAAAATTGAATTGTTTGACCCCTTAAAACTCACAACTAATTTTTATGGAAGGAAGAAGGTTTTTTGGTAATATCAATATCTTCCTACTTGAAAATTTTTAGGGTTGTACTAGACCATACATAATTATACCAACATGTTTTCTAACTGCAAATTATGGGAAAACATTTCTGAACATGGTATTGTCACGAAAATGGACATAACTCATTCATTTATCCTTGAAAATGACTCAAAATTGAACCAAATAAAACTATACTCATATACCTTTCATTTGGGTATAATATCATGTATTCATGTGTCCTTATAGGGTCTTAGCATGCATGCAAAGTGACTGTAACAGTAAAAATTCAGAAATAGTCACTTTGCATGCATGGTACGACCCTATATGAATGCATGAATACATGATACCATACCCAAATGAAAGGTCTATAAGTATAGTTTTATTTAGTTCAAGTTTGAGTCATTTTCATTGAGAAACGAATGAGTTATGACCGTTTTCATGACAATACCATGTTCAAATTTTTTTTCCCATAATTTACAGTTAGAAAACGTGTTGGTATAAATACGTACGGGCTAGTACAACCCTATAAATTTTCAAGTGGGAAGATATTGATGTTACCAAAAAAAAATAATCCATCCATAAAAATTAAAGTTTGAGTTTTAAGGGTTCAAATAATTCAATTTCTGAAAACTATCCTGTGAATTCTTGTGAGATATCATGTCACTGGGCAACAAGAAGGTTGCAGAGACTTTGTGGGTGCATCATATTCATAGAGAAAATTGGTATTTCCATTGGGGAAAATTCATTATTTGCATAAGGATAGTGACATTTTTTTTAATCACATTCCTCTTTAATTTGTGAAGCCATAATTCAACAACAATTGAAGAAAGGAGTGCATCAAAACAAGAGGACAATTAAACGATATTTGTCAAAGGTAGAGTCACAACATATGAAGGGTTAGAGAAGATAAGGTAAATAAAGTGATTAAAGACAATGAGAAGAAATGAAGATTAAATGAAATCAAATGAAAATCAAATAGAAAAAGGAATGCACCAAAAATAGTGACTTTGATAGCATAGTTCAAAGTTCTATCAAATTTCAAGAATCGGTATGTGGAAACAATGCTTTGAATCTACAAGATTGTGGTAAACTATGAATATGATTGTTGCACTTTAGAGGGGAAATCCACATTGAAAAGAACAATGAGATTTTTGTTTAAACAATATTTTTAAGAAGAAGGTCAAAAAGTTATGTCAAAGCATGAAAACGATTTCGATACAAAAGAGAAGATTTTTTACAAAGAGCAGCAACTTCGTCGGGTGAAGAGATAGACAATATTTTTAGCAGCAATTTAAATGTTTTGTAACAACATAATAAATGGAAAGAACCGGATTTATGATTAGAAACAAAATATTTTCATATTAAAAAGTAGCATGTCGAAGCATGAGAAAAACTGAGTTTCAATGCATGAAAAACATATTCTAAGAGAGTAAAAACATAGTCTCTAAGAAGAGTAAAATGCAGATTTAATAGAAATGACAGAAGATGTCTTAATGAACAACAAATTTCCAAGAAGAGGATAACGGATCAAAAACTAAGAGAAAATAATTAATAGTTTTTCATTAGAGATTGCAACAAACATAATGCTAGAAATTAGAAGATAAAATGATCATAACCAATGATACAAAGATGCCTGTTCACTTTCAAAGGACTACACAAAACAGAGTCTTCGGTGTCCTCTCTATAAGATATGACTATTCTAATAGTGAAAAAAGACACAAAGGTATATCTCATCAAAAAGAATATCAGGTCTGATTTATGAACAACATGGAGGAATAAAAGAACTCAAAAATATAGCTCATGGGGCATCACTATGGAAGGAAATATAGATTATGTAAGTAAAAATTACCAAATTCAATATTTTTTAAAGAAACACATCTACATTGATCACTTGTTATAAAGGCTCAAAAACTAGCATAATCCTTTAACTCAGGGATTGAACATCCAACTAAGCACTTAATCCACTTTATAAGAAACTCAGTTAATATGTCAAACCCAAGGACGTGTTACTTGAAATGGGCCAACAAAATATATGCACCAGGCACTTTCTCAACCAATCATTCTATAGTTGTTGTAGGAAATAAATGCTGGAAAGAAACTATTCTATGGCTGCAGGAAATAAATGCTTTCGAAGGGAAACTATACTATTGCTGCATGAAATGAATACTCAAAGGAAAGCTAAACTATTGTTGTGAAAGTAAACACTTGAAAGTAAATGATGGAAATGAATGCTACTAGAAATAACTATAATGCCTTAGTTACTCTGCTGCTTGGCTGCAGGAAGCCATAGTTGTCCTGTGGCTTTGGCTGCAGGAGCTATTCAGCATGGGAATTGAAATAACAAAAATGCAGGAAAGCAAGCTAAACTAGAATGAATCTAACTATGGATTCCTCACCAAGTTGGCCCCCTTGGGTGAGTACCCAAAATACTCAATTACATAGAACTTAACTCAAAACTTCATTTTCCCATTAAAATGAATAACAAAGTACAGAGATTCTCATCAACAGTAAATAACATAATTGAACTATCTTGCAACTATCGTAATATTACTACTGCCCTTTTTCTCATGCAGGAGCGGGGATTTATTTAAAGGGAAAAACATCTAACTGCTAAACTCCACATGCCCTAAGAAAAGGCAGAGCTTTTATTATAAACAACTAACATAAAGGAAAACTAGAAAGCAGGAAATGGACTCGGTCCAGAAAAAGGAAAGAACTGCTTAGACAACAGATCTAACTTCTCACTCTCTCCTAGATTTCATCGGGAAAAGTATTGCACTCGCCAAGTCTTCGCTCAATTGTCTCCACCTAGATTAACTAGAAACCTTCCACCACTGCTACGTTGATGTTTCATCGATGCACATCTGCTGCAAGACTGAGTCAAGCGTCCAACACATAGACGTGCTCACCTGAACAAGATGACAGTTGCTACTTCGATGTGCTGCATTAACACCATTAGGATAAAAGCATTCATGGAAATCATTCAAAGTACATATGCATTATCTATTTCTCAAACAATCAATTCATTCATAAAACATGATCATAATTTCATAGCAATAAACATAGCATATTCATCTAGATAAAGTATACCATGGCATAGGTCCAGTGGTTGACTACCAAATATTAACAGTTTTAGAGCATAAAGTCTTGGAGTAATAAAAGAAAACATAGGAAAGGACCTAGCAAAAGTTATTCTAAGGTATCTAAAGTATGCCATTAAAATGGCCTATCATTTTGCCCCCTACGAAGACTAGTGTCGGTCCTCGGGCACTGAGACATTTTGGATCTTGGAAAGAACCCAGAGGTCTCCTTCATGTGTTTCTCCAATCACGAAGGTGCCCACTCACTAGCAGAATCCATTTGTGCACTCCACTTTCACTTGTCTACTCAATTCCTATTGCTCATCTATTTCATCATCCACACAACTGTATAATGGCCATAAAAGCAGAGGTGGTTGGAAGGTGAGTGGAAACCATCTCTCATGTAGTGGCTATCTTCCCTGGCATATATACCAGCTAACACGCTGCATGGTAGCTTGTAAGTTAATTAGATTGTGTAGTTCTTCCTTCTTAAGTGCCATAGTGAATCTCCTCCATCTTTGCCTTAACCCTTCAGCTGCTCTGTCCTTGTCTGATAATGACAATTTTTCAAATGCTAAGAACTTCCTCATGACTTTCCAAAATCCATTTCCTCGATGCAGAATCATGAAATCCATAAACAATTTGCATTTAGTTACAGTAAAGCCTTCGTGGTGACCGACTTTCAGGATGAAGGGGCAATGAAATGGAGTGTTCCAGGATTATGTACTTATGTAATTGCCTACCATAATTTATTTCATTCTGAATCCAGGAAAGAAGGGAAGACAAATGTATATCACAAATAAAAAGAAGGGGATTCCAATCAGTATTAAAAGGAACAACATAATTGTGCATGTATAACTCACATAATAAATTTCGGACACAATCAGGTGATGTGTTGTATACAGCCACAAATTCCTGGGGGGTTTCTATGCCTGAGTTAAGATCCCAAAGCACTCTCATTAATTTAAACAAAAACAATTGCTCCTTGAGGCAAAGGGTATAAACCCGTGGTGTTGGTCTGCATTCTATCAATTCCAGAATTATATCTGTAATTTTATTTATCTTATTCTGTAGCAATTCAATTTCTTGTTGTTTTCTTTCAAGCTCCCTTCTTAATTTTGTGTTTTCCAATTCCCACATCAACTTTTGATATTGCATTACATTGAAATAGTTAACTGAGGGAGCGTGAATAGTTACCTCCTCTGGTTTCTGATGTGGGACCGACCTGGCTTCTTGTGGGCCTTCTTCTTTCTTTGTACAAACTGACACATTATCTGGAACAAGGGGCTTTTCCCCGTGATTGCCTTCATGTAGAGAATAAGATTCTCTTCTGGCTCTGTTAAGCTCTGCTACTTCTGGTATTACACACTCTACTTCTGTAATCACCTCAGTGGCTGGAGGATCCTTTTCCATCATACCCTATCATTCTACAATAGGACTGCCTATTTACGGCTGTTCTTGTAAGGGATCCTCAGAGGAGACATGAGAATCATCAACCGTAACGGGGGAGTCCTTGCTATCCAAGTGTGTAGTGTTCAAACGAACACTTCTGCATAATGGGGTATTAGTAGAGGCTGAAGGTTTCTTCTGTGAAAGTTTTCTTTTCTTAGTAGGTGTGGCTGCAAGAGAAACAGTAGAAATAGGAACATCCCGACTCATATATTCTATCATTTTGGTTTTGGCCTTGCCCTTGCCCTTTTATCTTTTTGTTGAGAAACCGCGAGAACCTTGGTTTCTCTGCTCCCTGAGGTAGGGTTTGGACAACCGGAGGGCACATTCTCCTCATTAACTCTTGAAGGAGAAGAATTCCTCAAAGTTTCATCTTGTTCATCAAATTCTTCTTCCTCATCAGGGTTATTTCCCCGTTCTTCTTGAATTTTGGGCCTTGGCCTTTCTCCATGCAATTGAACATGAGGTGCTATAATAAATCTATCCCGGGTCATGGGAGAGACATCCCTCAATGACCTTTCCACCAACATTTTTATTAAACCATGGTGGGTCACTGCGTTCTTCTGCCCCTTCCATACCTCTTCAACACTTAAATTTAAAAGGGCGTAAAGAAAATTGGGAACATTTACTAAACAATTATGTTGTAAATGGCTCAACAATTTAAAGTGTACTGTATGCAAGAAGGAAAAATGACCCTCACAGGTTATGTACCTAATAACATGAACGACCAACCAAGGATATTCCCCTAGAAGAGATGTCTGCTTTACACCCTACTTGTTGTAATCTATGGGGGCATCTGTTGGCAAAGAAAATTCCACTTTGGCTACACGAGCATCATGCCCATGTGGAAATGCTTCTCCTGTAGAAGGAAGTCTAGAGACTTCACCAATTTGTGCTTCTGAAGCTTCAATTCGCAACCCCTTAACATATGCAACTCCATTGTTGTACGTTCTCAAAAATTCCAGTGTTGTAGCTTCATCATACCCATTCAACCTAACAAAATAGGTGAGCCACCCTACTCTGTTAAAAACTTGAACACTTTTCTGGTCCTGTAAAAAGCGAAGCGATTTTCCGGTTCATGTCGTATAGGAGAACCACCCATTCTATTGTTTGAAATTTCCAACAATGTTTGAAGAACTTAGAAAAACCCTCTTACTCCACTGATACTATCTATTATTTTTGCTGAAATGTCTTTGTTGTTTGCCCAGAACTGGAATAACCTTTCTAGGTTTCCGGGTAGACAAGACAAAACAATTTTTTTTTGAAATAGCATTGTGAATCTAAGCTGTATTTTTGAGTTAAAAAGACAGGGTTGGTTTTGACAGGTTACACGCATGGGTTGTCAAATCATTATTTTTGATATGATGACTCAGTACAATTCTGGTAGAAAAATAGTAATGACAAAGGTTGGCAATTATAACAGCTGATTTGGAAATGACAGAAATTTTGAGTTGATGGGATATGTTGGTTGTTTTTCCTATTTTAGAGTTTACCCTAAAAATTCTTAAACTCCCTGTCATTCTTATGCCCAGAAGGTAATGATTCCTATTTGAAACCATTTACATATCTCTGCAAATGATGTTTTTGCTCAAAACCTAGATCAAAATGTCAAAAACCCCAAGCCTTGGAGTAAATTTGGTTTGAAATTTCAGAAAAACCCTAAATTTTCCAAGCTGGTTCTATTTCTGTGTTACTTTTTCATGACTTAAGTCCGAGCTTATTTGCATGTGTTTATTTCCTATTCGCTAAGTCTCATTTCAAGAAATGAATATTCCTTATGGTCTCGAGACTTAGCGGAAATTTTTGGTCGTGTGGTCTCATGATAAAAAAGAATATACTGAAAAGGTTATGAGACTTAACACAGACCATTGATCTCATAAATAATCCAATGATAGTCGCTTTGTCTCTTGATAAAAGCGGAGTTAGTTATTTCATTTGGCGACTTTGAGAATGCTCAGTCGTGTTATCTCTTAATGTAATCCGTGGTTATGAGTTGAGTTCATGAGTTAAAACAAATAGTGTTTCCGCAAAGTCTCATGATCAAAAGCAAGTTAAGAAATTTTTTTGGAGATTACGCGACAACCGTGGATCAGAAAGTTAATCTAACGGCAGTCAGGTAGTCTCTTGATTTTAACGGTGGTTCAGAAATTATCAAACAACATGGAGATTAAATGGTCACCGGGTCTCTAGATAAACTAAAGGTTAGATATGATTTTAAGTAAAGGTGTTGTCACAAAGTCACATGATCAAAAGAGAGTTAAGTTTAAAATTAAGAGATCAGGCGACAACCATCAGATGCAGGTAAAATCAATGGTAGTCGCGTGGTCGCTTGACAAGGTTGAAAAGTTAAAAGGAATCCAGTGATTAAGAGACAAAAGGAAAAATATGACACATGTTTGTTTGTCGCTAAGTCTCATGAAGTATTAGGGTTTGTATTAAGGATTAAGAGACTTAGCGACAATCGTTGGATACAGAGGAAAAGGAAATCAATGGTAGTCGTGTTATCTCCTGATGCAAATTATATAGGTAAATTAATCACACGATTAAAAGACTAATGTGATTAGTCACGTGGTCTCTTCATTGAACATGAGTTAAGAAAATTATCCAGCGACATAGAGGAATCACGGTCCCTGAGTCTCCAGATGAAACCTGAGATAAAAGAATAGTTAAGAGAATACTTTGTGGCGGTGTCTCCGTAAGATGGAGGGTTAAGTTAAGATATCAAGCAACATCGCGCCAACCGTTGATCAAAGTTTTAATCCTACGGCGGTTGCTAAGTATCTTGAAAGAACTGCAATTAGTGAAATTATTAAGCGACAAGGACATCACTCTGTCGCTGAGTTGCTAGAAGTGAATCAGAGTTAAAATAGACTTTTCAGCGGGGCCATTATTAACAGTTGTTAACCAATTAGAGTAAAGAGATTATGATAGATGGGAAAGTAGCCGTAGTATGAGTTAATGTAGCCAATCAGATTTGATTTCGGTTTCATTTTGAATTTTATAAGGTTTTTAATGAAAGAACACTCATCAGAAATTGATTATTTGATAGTTTGAATGCCATGACTAAAATTAGAAATCGATGTCGCAGTATTTGAAGCTAATGGTGAAGTGATTGAATTACCAACTAGAAGTGACAATCTGCATTCAACTAATAGTTATAAGTATACTTGTCTGTTGTGATTTCATTTTTACCAAGTTTCTATTTTCTTAGAGCGAAGAGTTTACAGAGATTTAGTGTTTTCTGAGAAAGATTAAGATTTTCAGCAGCAAGTGATTCAAAGGTGGTTGCTTGATTCAGAATTCAATAAAGATTGTAATTGACAGTGTTCTTGAGTTCAGAGCTACAATTTTTAGAGAATTCACAGTTTCGTGGTGAGGGTTTTCAGTAGTTTTGTTTCAATATCAGTGAATAAGGGTTGAGAACAGAATAGAAAGGAAGTATGAGTCAAGCATAGAGTATGGCCTCTACCAGTGGGAGAAGTGAAGATGTTGAAGATGAGTTAAAGGGAAAAAGAAACTACTCAAATGAATTCCTTACTTTACTTCCAGGTTCAAACCAGAATCGAAAGGTTAGTGTAGATGTTTTAATTGATGATATGGCTTATGTTAGGGATGCAAAAACATGACCAAGGTCATCAAGGTATTTGCTTTTCAATTATTTCTTTAATAATAGTGATGAACCCATGCCTATCTCAAACCCTTGGACCTGTGGGTTAGCCAGGTTGCTAGTTTGTGATGTCTTTGTTGATGTTGATTTCATATTATAATTGGCTAGTAGATATGACCCTTTAATCAAAACCATTAAAAGGGATGATGGAAAGCCCTTACTCACCCTAGACCGAAATACTTTTATGAAAGCTTTTAATGTCTACTACCCTATGACTACTGATATAAATCTAAAGAGCCTAGAGAATAGGTACACTAGAGAATCCAGCATTGTTGCTAAATTGATCAGGGTTCATCATGTCCCTAAGAAAATGAAGACTTATATAACCCCCATGCCAAGAGCGACCCCATATTTTTATAAAGACCTTAATTTCTATATTAAGTATATATATCATATGCACTATGTAGAGTGCTTGGAAAGGATTACATGGTAGAAAGGATCACCATAGACATTTTGATGATGGTGTTAGATATGCAGAGCCTCCATACTACTTCCAATTATGACTATATTTAGTATATTATTGATCAGATGCAACAAGGATTTGGAGACATACAAACCAAGAAGGATCATCCATGATTCACGCATTATTTAATCCTTATGCATTTGATCCTCTACTATGATTTCCCAGTAATGAATTCTTAGATGTTGCAACCATAGAGATTTCATCATGGTCAAGCCAACCTTGTTCAGTTTTGGCTTAGAATATGGAATTATACATCCAGAGAGCAGGATTTCTGTGCTTTTGAAAATTGGATAATCTATACACTTTTGAGGTGTTTAGGTGCTGATAAGACCAGATTGGCTATTAAGGTAATTCAATTGTTGAGGCCCTGCCAGTACCTTGACAAATGGCCAGGAGACCATAATTGGGGGGATTTTTATTCGGAAAAGAACTTTACAATTATGAGGGTTTATGCTTGCCCCCATCCTCCACACATTTTTCCATTTCATGTACCATCGAGGATAGCTGCAATGGAGTTCATCGGGAAGCTTATTCTGACAGATAAAGAGCATTTTCCATCACACAGGAAGGGTACTTTTACCCCTAGGCAATTCAGGATCCACAATTTCACTATTGGAAAAGGAGCCTTAGACCTGGTGAATACCTAGTTGAACCATTACAGAGTGAATGTGGCCCTGCATAGACATGTTGATACTGAGGGATTCATTCTTAGTGCAAAGAAATTTCTCACCAATTATCCCCTACACAAAGGTACATGAGGAGTGTATGGAGGAGGATTTAATAAGAAACATCTTGGAGGATGAAGAGGTGGACAGGAAAGAAATTAAGTTCAATGAACTTATGGACCTAGAGAGGCAGGTAAAGAGAAAGGGGATGAAGTTTGGAGGTTTCTACCCTAACATGCCTTATCTCAAAAGGCTGGATGCAATGATTGAGAACCATACTCTTTTGTGTAATCAGTTAGAAGAAGCACTAGTGGTACTAGAAAAGGGCCACAGAGAAAATTTAGAATCAGAATATGATGATGACAGCGATCAAGGTTTTCCTTCGCCCAATGCCTATCTAGATTACCAAGCAGTACCATTGAATCTTGCAGTTGAAGGGGAAGATGTCGTTGACCTAACAAAGGTCCTAGAGAAGGAAGTGACAAATGAGCCCCCACCTAAGAGACAAAGAGTAGAAACAGGGGATCCTTCTAAAAGAAAAAAGAAAGATAAAATTGGAGCCCTGATAACTGGTAACAGACCCTATGATCATTATTTAAGAAAATAGATCAGGGCAGGGAAGAAACTCCCAAAGGATACATAAGAAGAGGATGATTTACCTCTCAAATCATGCACAGATGAGAGATTGTTGCATCAAGAGGAATTCCTTAAAGATGACAGCTTCATAATGACAAGGGAATTCAAGGATTTTCTTATAGGGAATAAACAATAACAATTTGGGAAGCAGTTGCAATTGGCAGGTGGTGACCCAGTCACCCAAGAGGCCTTACAAACATTGTAGGATTATGATCCCGAGTCTGAGGAGATCACACCAGACAAAGTAAGGCAACTGGTCAAGGCCAGTGGAGTGTTATTTGTGGAAGGTTGGGACTTGTCTTCAACATTCATTATCAATGAGATAAGGAGACAAGCTGATGTCAAACTATCATCAAAGACTGAGGTTGGAGACATGATCAGAGGGTTTGGTTATAACCCTAAATCTCAGGCATTAGCAATGTGTATCTTAGCTCCTAAAGATCAGAAGCCATCCATTTTGAACATTCAGGAGAAGATGGAAGGGAATAAAATTATATGGACATTAGATAATACAGGGGATATGGAAATAGCCCAAGTAATGACTCATTTTGCTCATCTTAATGAGGCAAAGACATGCCAACTATCAAAAAAATTGCAGAAACTCACTAGTGATATTGTTAAGGATAGGGATCTAGCATTAATAACAATTAATGAACAAAAGAACCTCATAGATGAGCTTACTAAAAAATTTCTAGATATAAGAGAGCTTGCCCCTATTGAGCCCAAAGAGGTCATGGATGTTGAGATCCAAACAGAAGATACATGGGATGTATTTGTTGAAATAGAGTAGGGAGTTAACTTCAATTTTGCAACACAGGATTGACTCCATAAAAGGCAAGATTGATGTAGTGTATGGGGCTTATGGCAGGTTACTAGGCTTACAAGTAGAAGTGACAAGTTTTTTGACAATTTTGGATCCTTACTATGCAACTTGGTCCAGAAGAACATCTCTTTTTGAAAGATTAGCATCAGTACAACCATTGAGATTATATTTTCCATAAATAGTAACCATAGTTGGTACAGAGATAGAACAAATTGGGGCTACTTTATCCTTTTTCAAAGGAAAGGCCAATCAAATTGATTCTAAGCTAAAGATGTTTGGGATAGATTATAGTAGGTTTGTACCTCCAATTAGGGCCGAGGATGATCAAATCAAACCATTAGGGTTATGGATATCAGAGTTTGACAGTGTACTTCCCAATAAAGACATTTATGTCTCTGACCAAGGAGAATTAGATATGGAGAGGTTCAACCAACTTTTGGATGAGGCAATTAAGGAAGACACAGACTGCAATAAATTCATTTCAGATATTAAAAGCATTACAAATGCTAGGTGGGAAAGGCAGAAGAATCAACTAGAGAATATTCAGAACTTTGAGTGGCCTAAGGAAGAGGATGTGATAGCATGGGACATTATGACAAGGCCCAAAAAGAAGAAGCCTATCACAGTTGATTTAGATGTTATGGATGAAGAATAAAGGACACATGGCACCTGATCTATGAGCACTGGAGGATTAGTAATCTTGAAAAGATTAGCGTAAGTTAGCCTGTATTGGCAGTCACTAGATCTTGTTACAACTATTAGATACTATCCTGAATACATGCAGACAAAGGTGCCATCATTCACAAAAGGACAAAGTATAAAATCAGATTTTATTCTTCAATTTTGTCCTCCCACCACTTGGAGCTTTCTTGTCTTTTGTCTTTTTCTAAGTTTTTAGGGTTAGGTTTCTTAAACCATCCAAAGCTTGTTGCATCCTTATCTTAAGGATTCCAAGATGGTTTGAACCTATAAATAGATCTTATTGTAACATTT
>MU224829.1:694776-752773 GCA_018584345.1 Thuja plicata | reverse complement strand
TTCAACCAATACAATGGTCGAAATTTCGACCATTGGTTTGGTGGAAAGTATGGAAATCCCATCAATTTTTTTAGTGAATTGGTCAAAATTTGCGACCACTCGTTGGTGGAAGTATTGGTCGAAATTTCGACCAATGCACTAAAATATGACGGCTTGGGCTATAGTCAAAATTCTGACCTTTGTTTTGGTCAAAATTTTGACCAATTATAAAGACGTCGAAAATTTGACAAAAAATGACCGACGAAAGCTTTGGTCGTAAATTGGTCGAAATTACTGTCGAAATTTTGACCAATTGTCGTTGAAAATTGAGGTCAAATGTACTAGTGAAGAAAACATAAAACTGTAACAAAAAATGAAGTATTTGTTTGATAAAAGAGCAAGTTGTATAAAATTTATACTTGATGACCTAGTGCTCCAATGGAATGTAAGATCAGAAGACAAAGGTAAGCATAAAAAGTTTGAATCTCTATGGCTTGAATCTTTATGGCTTGGTCCTTTTATTGTTTCACAAAGTTTTGGGAAGCATTCCTATTTACTGAAGATCATGAGCGATGAAGAATATGAATTGTCAGTGCATGGGCAATTTATGAAGCCCTTCTTCAATTAAAAAATGAAAGTTTATGCATAGTAAGTCTGTATCATATTGTATATAGGTAGGTTTTCCCTTCTGTTGTGTGTTTCCCTTCAAGAAGTAGGTTAGTTAGCGTTGCCTACATTTTTTTGAGGAGGTGTGCAACCAGAGATTCTGAGATTCTTGTCATAAACTTGTGTTTAGCCATCCTCAAATAGAGCCACTGTTG
Source organism: Thuja plicata (assembly GCA_018584345.1). NCBI lineage: Eukaryota > Viridiplantae > Streptophyta > Pinopsida > Cupressales > Cupressaceae > Thuja > Thuja plicata. Next base: position 751,973 of record MU224829.1, on the reverse strand, counting down.
GTTGTTTTTCCTGTTTTAGAGTTTACCCTGAAAATTCTTAAACTCCCTGTCATTCTTATGCCCAGAAGGTAATGATTCATGTTTGAAACCATTTACATATCTCTGCAAATGATATTTTTGCTCAAAACCTAGATCAAAATGTCAAAAACCCTAAGCCTTGGAGTAAATTTGGTTCAAATTTGCAGAAAAGCCCTAAATTTTCCAAGTTGGTTCTATTTCTGTGTTACTTTTTCATTACTTAAGTCCGAACTTATTTGCATGTGTTTATTTCCTAGTCGCTAAGTCTTGTTTGAAGAAATGAATATTCCTTATGGTCTCGAGACCTAGCAGAAAGCTTTGGTCGCATGGTCTCGTGATAAAAAAGAATATATTGAAAAGGTTATGAGACTTAACACAGAGCATTGATCTCAAAAATAATCCAACGATAGTTGCTTTATCTCTTGATAAAATCAAAGTTAGTTATTTCATTTGGCGACTTTGAGACTACTCAGTCGCATTACCTCTTAATGTAATCTGTGGTTATGAGTTGAGTTCATGAGTTAAAACAAATAGTGTTGTCACAAAGTCTCATGATCAAAAGTAAGTTAAGCAAAAGATTTGGAGATTACGCGACAAGCGTGTATCCAAAAGTTAATCTAACAGCAGTCGGGAAGTTTCTTGATTTTAACCGTGGTTCAGAAATTATCAAGCGACATGGAGATTAAATGGTCGCGAGGTCTCTGGATAAACTAAAGGTTAGATATGAGTTTAAGTAAAGGTGTTGTTGCAAATTCACATGATCAAAAGCGAGTTAAGTTTAAAATTAAGATATCAAGCAATAACCATCAAATGCAGGTAAAATCAACGGTAGTCGCGTGGTCGCTTGACAAGGTTGAAAAGTCTAAAGGAATCAAGTGATTAAGAGACAAAAGGAAAAATATGACATGTGTTTGTTTTTCGCTAAGTCTCATGAAGTATTAGGTTTTGTATTAAGGATTAAGAGACTTAGCGACAATAATTGGATACAGAGGAAAAGGAAATCAATGGTAGTCGTGTTATCTCCTGATGCAAATTATATAAGTAAATTAATCATGCAATTAAAAGACTAATGTGATTAGTCGCGCGGTCTCTTGATTGAACATGAGTTAAGAAAATTATCCAACGGCATAGAGGAATCACGGTCGTTGAGTCTCCAGATGAAACCTAAGGTAAAAGAACAGTTAAGAGAATGCTTTATCACGATGTCTCCGTAAGATGGAGGTTTAAGTTAAGATATCAAGCGACATCACGCCAACCGTTGATCAAAGTTTTAATCCTAAAGTGGTCGCTAAGTCTCTTGAAAGAACTGCAGTTAGTGAAATTATTAAGTGACAAGGAGATCACTCTGTCGCTGAGTCGCTAGAAGTGAATCAAAGTTAAAATAGACTTTTCAGCGGTGCCATTATTAACACTTGTTAACCAATCAGAGTAAAGAGATTATGACAGATGGGAAAGTAGATGTAGTATGAGTTAATGGATCCAATCAGATTTGATTTCAATTTCATTTTGAATGTTATAAGGTTTTTTATGAAAGAACACTCATCAGAAATTGATTATCTAATAGTTTGAATGCCACGACTAAAATCAGAAATTGATGTCGCAGTATGTGAAGCTAATGGTGAAGTGATTGAATTACCAGCTAGAAGTGACAATCTGCATTCAATTAACAATTATAAGTATACTTTTCCGTTGTCATTTCATTTTTACCAAGTTTCTCTTTTCTCAGAGCAAAGAGTTTACAAAGATTTAGTGTTTTCTAAGAAAGATTAATATTTTCAGTAGCAAGTGATTCAAAGGTGGTTGCCTGATTCAAAATTCAGTAAAGATTGTAATTGACAGTGTTCTTGAGTTCAGAGCTACAGTTTTTAGAGAATTCACAATTTGGTGGTGAGGGTTTTTAGTAGTTTTGTTTCAATATCGGTGAATAAGGGTTGAGTACAGAACAGAAAGGAAGTATGAGTCAAGCACAAAGTATGTCCTCTACTAGTGGGAGAAGTGAAGATGTTGAAGATGAGTCAAAGGGAAAAAGAAACTACTCAAATGAATTCCTCACTTTGCTTCTAGGTTCAAACCATAATTGAAAGGTTAGTGCAGATGTTTTAATTGATGATATGGCTTATGTTAGGGATGAAAAACACCAGGGTCATCAGGGTATTCTCTTTTCAATTATTTCTTTAATAATAGTGATGAACCCATGCCTCTCTCAAACCCTTGGACTTGTGGGTTAGCCAAGTTGCTAGTTCCTGATGTCTTTATTGACGTTGATTTCATATTATAATTGGCTAGTAGATATGACCCTTTAATCAAAACCATTAAGAGGGATGATGGAAAGCCCTTACTCACCCTAGACCGAAATACTTTTATGAAAGATTTTAATGCCTACTATCCTATGGCTACTGAGGTAAATCTGAAGAGCCTAGAGAATAGGTACACTAGAGAATCTGGCATTGCTTCTAAATTGATCAGGGATCATCATGTACCTAAGAAAATGAAGACTTATATAGCCCCCATGCCAGGAGCGACCCCATATTTGTACAAAGACCTAAATTTCTATATTAAGTATATATCACATGCATTATGTAGAGTGCTTGGAAAGGATGTTGGGGCAGAAAGGATCACCTCAGACATTTTGATGATGGTGTTAGATATGCAGAGCCTCCATACTACTTCCAATTATGACTACATTCAGTATATTATTGATCAAATGCACCAAGGATTTGTAGACATACAAACCAAGAAGGATCATCCAAGATTCATGCATTATTCAATCCTTATGCATTTGATCCTCTACTATAATTTCCCAGTAATGAATTGTCAGATGTTGTAACCACATGGATCTCATCATGGTCAAGCCAACCCTATTCAGTTTTTGCTTAGAATATGGAATTATACATCCAGAGAGCAGGAGTTTTGTGCTTTTGAAAATTGGATAATCTATCCACTTTTTAAGTGTTTAGGTGCTGATAAGACCAGATTGCTTGTTAAGGTAATTCAATTGTTGAGGCCCTGCCAGTACCTTGAAAAATGGCCAGGAGACCATAATTGCGGGGATTTTTATTATGAAAAGAACTTTAAAATGATGAGAGTTTATGGTTGCCCACATCCTCCACACATTTTTCCATTTCATGTACCACAGAGGATAACTGCAATGGAGTTCATTAGGCAGCTTATTCTGACAGATAAAGAGCATTTGGCATCACATAGGAAGGTTACTTTTACCCCTAGGCAGTTCAGGATCAACAATTTCATTATTGGAAAAGGAGCCTTAGACTTGGTGAATACCTGGTTGAACCATTATAGAATGAATGTGGCCCTGCATAGACATGTTGATACTAAGGGATTCATTCTTATTGAAAATAAGTTTCTCACACCAACTATCCCCTACACAAAGGTACATGAGGAGTGTATGGAGGAGGATTTAATAAGAAACATTTTGGAGGATGAAGAGGTGGACAAGAAAGCAATTAAGTTCAATGAACTTATGGACCTAGAGAGGCAGGTAAAGAGAAAGGGGATGAAGTTTGGAGGTTTCTACCCTAACATGCCTTATCTCAAAAGGCTAGATGCAATGATTGAGAACCATACTCTTTTGTGTAATCAATTAGAAGAAGCACTAGTGGTACCAGAAAAGGGCCACAGAGAAAATTTAGAATTAGAATATGATGATCACAGTGATCAAGGTTGTCCTTCGTCCAATGCCTATCCAAATTACCAAGCAGTACCATTGAAGCTTGCGGTTGAAGGGGAAGATTTCATTGACCTAACAGAGGTCCCAGAGAAGGAAGTGACAAATCAGCCCCCACCTAAGAGACATAGTAGAAATAGGGGAGCCTTTTAAGAGAAAAAAGACAGATAAAATTTGGGCCCTGATAACTAGTAACAGACCCTATGATCATTATTTAAGAAAATAGATCAGGGCAGGGAAGAAACTCCAAAACGATGCAAAAGAAGAGGAGGATTTACCTCTCAGATCATGCATAGATGAGAGATTGTTGCATCAAGAGGAATTCCTTAAAGATGATAGCTTCATAAAGACAAGGGAATTCAAGGATTTCCTTATATGGAATAAACAACAACATGTTGGGAAGCAGTTGCAATTGGCAGGTGATGACCCAGTCACCCAAGAGGCCTTACAAACATTGCAAGATTATGATCCTGAGTCTAAGGAGATCACACCAGAGAAAGCAAGGCAACTGGTCAAGGCCAGTGGAGTGTTATTTGTGGAAGGTTGGGACTTGTCTTCAACATTCATTATCGATCAGATAAGGAGACAACCTGATGTCAAACTATCATCAGAAACTCAGGTTGGAGACATGCTTAGAGGGTTTGGCTATAACCTTAAATCTCAGGCATTAGCAATGTGGAGCTTAGCTCCTAAAGATCAAAAGCCATCCATTTTGAACATTCAGGAGAAGATGGAAGGGAATAATATTATACAAACATTAGATAATATAGGGGATATGGAAATAGCCCAAGTAATGACTCATTTTGTTCATCTTAAGATAGGCCAACTATCACACAAATTGCAGAAACTCACTAGTGACACTAGTGATATTGTTAAGGATAGGGAGCTAGCATTAATAAAAATTAATGAACAAAAGAAGCTCATAGATGAGCTTACTAAACAATTTCTAGATATAACAGAGCCTTCCCCTGTTGAGACCAAAGAGGTCATGGATGTTGAGATCCAAACAGAAGATACAGGGGATGTATTTGTTGAAACAGAGCAGGGAGTTACTGAGCATAACAGTGTGATTCTGGAAGCCTTGACTTCAATTTTGCAGCATGGGATTGACACCATCAAAGGCAAGATTGATGTAGTGTATGGGTCTTATGGCGGGTTTCCAAGCTTACCAGTAGAAGTGGCAAGTTTTTTGACAATTTTGGATCCTTACTATGCAACTTGGTCCAGAAGAACATCTCTTTTTGAAAGATTAGCATCAGTGCAACCATTGAGATCATAATTTCCAGAAATAGTAACCATGGTTGGTACAAAGATAAAAAAAATTGGGGCTAATTTATCATTTTTCAAAGGGAAGGCCAATCAAATTGATTCTAAGCTAAAGATGTTTGGGATAGATTATAGTAGGTTTGTACCTCCAATTAGGGCCGAGGATGATCAAATCAAACCATTAGGGTTATGGATATCAGAGTTTGACAGTGTACTTCCCAATAAAGATATTTATGTCTCTGACCAAGGATAATTAGATATGGATAGGTTCAACCAACTTTTGGATGAGGTAATTAAGGAAGAAACAGACTGCAATAAATTTATTTCAGATATTAAAAACATTACAGATGCTAAGTGGGAAAGGCAGAAGACTCAACTAGAGAATATTCAGAACTTTGAGTGGCCTAAGGAAGAGGATGTGATAGCGTGGGACATTATTGTTAGAGTAGTTATATAATAGCTAATAATTAAATCATTTAATTATTAGTCTATTATACTCTATGCTTAAGTTTCACTTAGGCAGTTTCTATTTCTTAGAGTTTCCCTTTTAGGGTTTCGATATCCTTTATAATTAATCACCGCTTTGTATTTCATAAGGAGATTGTAATCATTTCATTGTTGATAATATAGAAGTTATTTCTTTCAACATGTTTTTCCTATCTCTGGCCTTTTGGCCGCCATAGATTCTTCTTCTGTCTTCTGTTTCTTGCTTCTTCTCGTGACAGGTTTGCATGCAGGTGATCTTGGGAGGATTTGCATTTGTCAAATCTAACAATTATGACAAAGCCCAAAAAGAAGAAGCCCGTCATAGTTGATTTTGATGGTATGGATGAAAAATAAATGACACATGACACCTGATCTATGAGCACTAGAAGGTTAGTAATCTTGAAAAGATTAGTGTAAGTTAGCTTGTATTGGTGGTCACTAGATCTTCTTACAACTATCAGATACTATCCTGAATACATGCAGACAAAGGTGTCAGCATTCATAAAAGGACAAAGTACAAAATCAGGTTTTATTCCTTAATTTTTTCCTCCCACCGCTTGAAGCTTTCTTGTCTTTTTTCTTTTTCTAAGTTTTTAGGGTTAGGTTTCTTAACCCATCCGAAGCTTGTTGGATCATTATCTTAAGGATTCCAAGATGGTTTGAACCTATAAATAGATCTTATTGTAACATTTGAAGGAGGTGGTGAAATATAATTATAAGCCAGACTACATAATTTTGTCTGAGTTTTTGAGCTTTAGCCTCTATATGTATGAAGCAGGAATATAAATAAAATACAGTGCAACTTCTCTTCTATATTGTTGTTGTCTCTTTACTTATTGTGTATGCTCTTTTATGTTTAAATAGTAAGGCATTTTAAACATATTGGTTACAAGGTAGCTATATAATTACTTACAAGTTTCTTTCAAGAGAAGAACTAAATTTTGTGAGTAGTTTCAGAGAGTATAACAGTATTTGAGGATTTGATACAGTAGTGTTGGAGTGACAGGGTGATTTGTAAGGCATCTTACTTGAGTTACATATAGGTTGTAAGGCAATCTATAGTATCTTTATTTACTTTTTCTGTGGATTTGCATCTTTGAATCTATAGCCCAAGGATAGGCACTGGTCTAGAATCTGTCAAGTGTTTTATCATCATCCAAACAATTTAAAATACACAAATCTTTAACTTTTTGCATTCAAAACATATAAGTCTAAGCAATTGTATCAAGATATACAATTCATTCTACTAATCCCTTGAAGAGAGGATTAAAATAGGTTGCCCCTCCTAAGTTCTGAGAACTAAAAAGGAAGAAGGATGAATGTCCTTAAAACACTACTATTTGTTGTTATTATTTCAATCGTTTTCATGGTTAAGCTCTATGTCAAGTTGTTTTCAGTTTTATGCAGAGTAATTTATAAGGTAATATAGTAAAAAGGCAGCAAATTAGTATCCACATTTACTAATACTGTAAAACAACAATTTTCTATAGGTAATACCTGCCTGGGTGTTGTGGAACCTGAGAAGAAGGAGGTGATAATAGTTTCCCCAGACATTATCATAAATCCTTATCAATTAGATTTTTCTCTTGCTTGAGTTATTTTTTTCAGATATTGGGAGTCATAGAGTTAATCAAATATTCAAGCATCAGTTGAAGGTTCAACAAGAAAAATCCCTAACAGGATATTTCATTTATTACATACAAAACCTATATATTGCCCCCTACAAAAAAGGTGACAAGTGTCCTCACATTCATGGAAAAGTATGAAAAAAGCATGGATGAATCGCTATATTAATTACAATGTGTCATAATCATATTAAATAAAGTAAAAAAAAACTTTTTGAGACAATAAAGTAATGCGTACCTTAGAATATCATACCGTTAAATACCCAAATTCAAAAAGATTTGATGATGTAGGCGGAGCAAAAATTTGAGTTGGCGCAATAATGAGGTGACGTGAATGCGTGGATGGAAGAAAAAGGTAATGAAAAATTGGATGGAATGATGTGTTTGTTATGGACAAGAGATTTTTTTTGGAAACAAAATTTTTATTATGACTGCATGTGGAAAATTTTCAAAGAGACGACCAGAGCAAATAATTACTCTGATTGGCTGCAGGAATGGCCTCGGTAGGAAGAGATCCTTCGGCTGTAGGAAATTTGTCAGCTGGAGGATGTTCTTTGGCTGCAGTAGGTCCTTTGGCTGCAGGAAAGTCCTCAGCAAGAGGAGGAGGTTCTTTGGCTGCAGGAAGTTTTGTGGGTGCAGGAGGTTCTGCTATGGTAGGAGAAATCTCAAACTGCCGCAGGAAATCAGCCTTCATCTGTGGTTTATGGTATAGGTGAAGCCTATGACCATTCACTAGTAACTTGAAATGTATAGCGTCGATGGTGGATAGCTGAACTTCTCCATTAGCATAAACATGAATAATCTCATAAGGGCCAAGCCAACGTGTTGTAAGCTTACCTTGGTTTTCCTAGAATCTTGAGTCATACAAAAGATCCCATTCGCCAGGAGAAAACTATTTGGAAAGGATATTAGAATATGCCACTTTTTATGTTGTGTCAAAACCAATTCTATGTGCTACAACGCGGCTTTCGTTATCTCATCCAGCTGGTTAAGCTGTAGGATCCTGTCGCGTTGTACCTTAGAAAGATCAATGTTTAGCTGTAATGTTGTTCATAATGTCTTATGTTCGAACTCAATTGACCTCACAACTATTTTTCCATATACCAAATAAAAAGGGGTAAACCCTGTTGTGGTTTTCCATGTAGTTCGGTAGGCCCATATTGCTTCTTGGAGGTGACTGCTCCAATCTTTCTTGTACAACTAAACTGTCTTCGTGAGGATAGCTTCTATCTCCCTATTGGTGATTTATGCCTGACCATTTGCCTATGGGTGATAGGGGCTTGATTTTTGGTGGCTAATATTATACTCATTCATCAGAGCAGTAATCAACATAGAGGTAAACTGAGCTCCTTGATCAGTGACTAACTCACGGGGTACACCATAGCGTGTGAATATCTCCTCATATAGAAATTGTGCAACTCTATTATCCCTGACATGCTTCATGGCTCTAACCTCCACCCATTTGGTTACATAATAGTGGTGAGTATTCACGCCTATCACGCGGGTGACCCGGGTTTGATCCCTGGCAAAGGCACCAAAAATGATCGCTTGTTATAAAGGCTCAGAAACTAGGCATAATCCTTTAACTCATGGATTGGACATCCAACTAAGCACTTCATCCACTTTATAAGAAACTCATTTAATATGTCAAACCCAAGGATGTGTTACTTGAAACGGGCCAGCAAAATATATGCACTAGGCACTTTCTCAACCACTCATTCTATAGTTGCTGCAGGAAATAAATGCTGGAAAGAAACTATTCCATGGCTGCATGAAATAAATGCTTTCGAACAAAAACTATACTATAGCTGCATGAAATGAATACTCAAAGGAAAGCTAAACTATTGCTGTGAAAGTAAACACTTGAAAGTAAATGATGGAAATGAATGCTGCTAATAGGATGGAAGAGTGCACGAAATAACTATAATGCCTTAGTTACTCTACCGCTTGGCCGCAGGAAGCGATAGTTATCCTGTGGCTTTGGTTGCAGGAGCTATTCAACACGGGAATTGAAATAACGGAAATGTAGAAAAGTGAGCTAAACTAGAATGAATCTAACTATGGATTCCTCACCAAGTGGGCCCCCCTTGGGTGAGTACCTAGAATACTTAATTACACAGAACTTAACTCAAAAATTCATTTGCTCATCAAAATGAATAACAAAGTACATAAATTCTCATCAACAGTAAATAACAGAATTGAACTATCTTGCAACTATCGTAATATTACTACTGCCCTTTTTCTCAGACAGGAGCGGGGCTTTATTTAAAGGGAAAAACATCTAACTGCTAAACTCCACATGCCCTAAGAAAAGGCGGAGCTTTTATTACAAACAACTAACAGAAAGGAAAACTAGAAAGAAAGAAATAGACTCGGTCCAGAAAAGAGGAAAGAACTACTTAGACAACAAATCTAACTTCCCACTCTCTCCTAGATTTCCTCGATTATTGTGCTCGCCAAGTCTTTGCTCAACCGTCTCCACCTAGATTAACCGAAAACCTTCCGCCACTGCTACATTGGTGTTTCATCTGTGTGTGTCTGCTGTAGGACCGAGTCAAGCATCCATCACATAGATGTGCTCACCTGAACAAGATGACAGTTTCTACTTTGATGTGTTGCATTAACACCGTTAGGATAAAAGCATTCATGGAATCATTCAGAGTACATATGCATTATCTATTGTTCAAATAGTCAATTCATTCATAAAACATGATCATAATTTCATAGCAATAAACATAGCATATTCATCCAGATAAAGTATATTAAGTAGCATATGTCCATGGCATAGGTCCAGTGGTTGACTACCATATATTAACAGTTTTAGAGCATAAAGTCTTGGAGTAATAAAAGAAAACATAGGAAAGGACCTAGCAAAAGTTCTTCTAAGGTATCTAAAGTATGCCATTAAAATGGGCTATCATACATGACCATGTAATAAAGCTTTAAGTAATGTAAATAAATGTATGTTTCTTTTATTTGAACCTTAAAATATTTTTTAAGATGTCAACGCAATATGAAGAACAATGATACAATGTTCTTATACAGTGATATTTATAACATCGAATGATAATGAGAAAAACACATCACATGTAATATCTAGCTAACGGACACATTCAACAATCAGAACATTTCATTAATAAGGAACAAGCCAATGACCTTATAAAGATACATTGAAAGAGCAAGATCAATAATCCAGTACCGATACCACAATAGAACATTGAAGACCAAATACAAATGTATAACATAATAGCAGAGATAAACAATAAACATACACATGGTCAAAGCTATCATATTTCTACAAAATTTCCTTCTCTTTTCTCTCTTGCATCCCGATGATGGATCATGTAGTGTGATCCGAAATGTTGATGTTAAAAATCATTACACAATCACACCTAGAAGAAAAAAGAAAAAGTATACATGTTGATAATGGAAAGGGGGAATAATAAATGGAGGCCAATCCATGACCATAAGGTACACCATCAAATCAGTTACATCTTGCATGTTAAAATGTAAAAGGAAAGAGCATAATTTTTTTTATCAAGGCATTGTTGTTATATCTTTTAACCGGGCACATTTGAGATATCAATGGAGGCATCTAAAGGAGATCATTGAACACCATAGGGAATAGAGATTTTTTTTATGCAGGAGCATCCTAGGATCCTTGGCAATCCTGCTCAACCAAAAATATGTTTTTCTTTTGTTCTTTAGCTTGTTTGGAGACTTCTCGGCGAGGTACTCTATTTCTCTATTGCTCGAGTTCTGTCACTCGGACATGCTTGTTCTGAGTTGGTCTCTGTTGCTCGGGCATGCTTGTTTTGAGTTCATTTTTTGTCACTCGGGTTTTATTTCCTGTTGCTTGTGGTGTTCTTTTCCTGAGTCACTATGTTGCTCGGTCATCCTTTGCCCGAGTTGTTTATTTTGGAGTTGGATCAGGTGGCCAACTTCTGTATTGAATTTTTATTGCGGCATTAATGGTGGATCTCTCATTGGGGATTGTATGGACCTAAATCTGGGTTGGGGGTTTCTCCAATGTTTTTTTTGAAGGCCAACCTAATTGGTTGCTTTGTATTTAAGTTGTATTTTTTTCTTAGTCTGGGCATCATATTTGAGGGAGCAAATCGAAGTGTTGGATCTGAGAATCTGGATCAAGAGTTGTATGTCTTGTAGAAGATCTGTAGTAGATCTTGAATTCTATCTTTGTATTTGATCGTAACTGGGAAGGCCTTATAGCCCGACATGTTGAATATAATTGATCTCTGAGATAATATATAAGTGAATGTTGATTATATTTCTATGTATTTGATTGTTTCCGATGTTATGGTTATTTGCTGCAAGTTTGGATAATCCTTCATTGGATCCTCCATCCTTGACTACACAAGGTGGTATCAGAGTTGAGTTTCAATAACTGAAGAAGGAGTCAGGTTTCCAATTGTTGGATATTTGTGAAGCAAAGATGACCCCAAAGAAAATATGTGAGATCATAGAGGAAGAATCTAAGGAGGAGTTCAACCTTGATGATTTTCGAGCTTTGCAGAAGCAGGTGCAAGACCTGCAAGAGGATTTGCAAAGCAAGAATGCATCTAGAGAAAACCAAAGTAATGGTGAAGAATATGAAGAAGAAGATCATTTCAAAGAAGCTATAGAAGATCTCAGAGATCCTGAAGAGGCCATATTTATGAGAGCTCTGTCTAAAATTGGGAAAAGACCTAAGATTGAAGTTTCTACATTTGTTGGAAGCCTTAGGCCAGAAGAGTTGATCGATTAGATTAATGAGATGGATGAATACTTTGAGTATGAGGAAGTAGAAGATCCTGACAGAGTTCAGTATGCAAAGATAAAGCTGAAAGTTCATGCAAACATATGGTGGAGAGAAGTTCAATTGGAAATAAATCAGAGAGGTAAATACAAAATCATCAAATGGAACAGAATGGTTGAAAAGTTGAAGAAGCAATTTATTCCAGTGGATTATGAATTGGAGATGTTCAAAAAGACACAAGGTTTGAGGTAGACAAAAAAATTAGTGCATGAGTATACCGAGGAGTTTTATAGGATTCTGATTAGGACTAGACATTCAGAAGTTGACAAGGAGAAAGTTGCTAGGTATATCTATGACCTGAGACCTAGTATTCAAGAAGAGTTACTTACTGTTCTGATGATAAAAATTGGAGATGTTTATCAGATGGCATTGAATATTGAGGATAAGTTGAACAAGAAGTTTGAAATCAGGAAAAATAACATAAACTGAGGTGGTAAGACTGATGACATAGCTACTGAGAGTAGGGTGGTGGAAAATCCTAAGCAGACTAAGGTAGGGTCTAGCAGTAGTAAAACCACTAGGGATTACAATAATGGGTATGGAAGAAGAGGAAGAAGTGATTTCAATAGTACTTATTTTCAGTGTGGTGAGAAGGGACATAGGGCCTGGTCATGTCCTCAAAATAAGTTCACCCTAATGACCGAGGAGAAATATGTGAATGCTACAGAAGAAGGTAAAATTATGGTAACTAGAAGGCTGGCTACATGTATTAATGAACCAGTGCAGAGAAGGAATTTGTTTAGAACCATATGTAAATGCAAGGATAAGGTATGCAATGTCATAATTGATGGTGGTAGTTCTAGGAACTTTGTTTCAGAAGAAATGGTTAGTAAGTTAAATTTGGGAAGAATAAAACATCCTAATCCTTATCAGATTAGTTGGATACAAGGTGTGTCTAAGGTTAAGGTTGAGGAGAAATGCCTTGTTAATTTTAAGATTGGATCTTATTATGAGGAGATATTATGTGAGTTACCTATGGATGCTTGTCACCTATTGCTCGGTAGACCTTGGAAATAAGAAAGACATGTTATGTTTGATGGTCGGGCAAATACCTATGTTGTGAGGCAGGGTGAATCCAAGCATAGAATACTACCTTTGTAGGAAACAAGGACTAAGGGATGTGGAGTTAACAGATGTTGTCCGAATGATAGTGACAAACATGAGGAGAAGAGAGTTGATGAACCTATTCCAAGGGATGAGAGGAAGGAGAATCTAAAGGAGAAAGAGAATGACTTCTCTGAGGAATTTGTAGAAATTAAGAAACAATGACATTTTTGGCTAAGATAGTGCAACAAATGTTGACATAGTGACCCAGAGAGATACAGATGACACTAAGTTGATCATTCAGTCATATGAGAAGATGATTCATCAAAACACTGATAGTATCAAAGGTACCGAGGATGATCAGTGTCAGCTACTGTTAGTTGCAGGCAGAAGACATAAGAAAAGTGCAGGACTAGTGAAATTGTTGAATGAGACAATGGATAGGGTCAAGACAACATGGAATGAAGGGAAATAGGGTAAATGGGTCAAGAACAAGTATGGAATACCTATTTTGATTCCCTTAATATGTGAATGATTTCCTTTATGGGAACATCTTCTTTACCTGGGGTGTCTGATGCAGGAGCATCCTAGGATCCCTGGCAATCCTGATCAACCAAAAATATGTTTTTATTTTGTTCTTTAGCTTGTTTGGAGACTACTCGGTGAGGTACTTTCTTTCTCTGTTGCTCGAGCATGCTTGTTCCGAGTTGGTCTATGTTTCTCGGGTTTGTCTTGCTCAGGCATGCTTGTTCCGAGTTCGTTTTCTGTTGTTCGGGTTTTATTTCCTATTGCTCGGGGTGTTCTTTTCCTGAGCCACTCTATTGCTTGGTCATCCTTTGCCTGAGTTGTTTATTTTAGAGTTGGATCTAGTGCCTGAATTCTGCATTGAATTTTGATTGTGGCATTAATGGTGGATCTCTCATTGCGAATTATGTGGACCTAAATCTGGGTCGGGGGTTTCTTTAATATTTGTTTTGAAGGCCTACCTAATTGGTTGCTTTGTATTTAAGTTGTATTTTGTTATTAGTCTGGGCATCAGATTTGAGGGAGTAGATCGAAGTGTTGGATCTAAGATTCTAGATCAAGATTTGTATATCTTGCAAAAGATATGTAGTAGATCTTGAATTCTATCTTTGTATTTGGCCGTAATCGGGAAGGCCTTACACCCCGACATGTTGAATGTAATTGATATCTGAGATAAGATATAAGTGAATGTTGATTATATTTATGTGTATTTGGTTGTTTTCGTTGTTATGGTTATTTGCTGCAAGTTTGGATAATCCTTCATTGGATCCTCCATCCTTGACTGCACCACTTTTTTATTCAAAAAATGTCATTAGCATCAAATACAATATTAGTAATATAATGTTATAGCTATGAGATGTCAATGAGCAGAAAACAAGGTTTCAAAGCCTCTACAAAAGTTACTATTAGTTTTGTTTTAATCCATCATAAAGATCTGTCAAAATGAAGGAAATCACATGAATGGTAGAGGTAAAAGGAACATAGATGTTAAAATATTTTCATGCTTTTATATGAATTTTCAATTTTGCAAATTCGTGAAGATAAAAAAGTACCCATACTAGGAAATAGAGGGTAAAGCTTTCCAGTGTATCCAGTGAAAGATGTAATTCTGATTTGTTTAGAAACTTCATAGATTCATTAGAGAATGAGATATGTGGTTATTTCAAAGGTCTTCAAAGAGATATATGTAATAAAGCAAGGGTTAGCAATAAAAATGATGCATATTTATTCTAAACAAAGATACAAAAAGTTGTCGTGAGTATTACAAAGAAAGGAGAAATATAAATGATTTTATCTCCTACATTTCAGTTAATGCATTAAGATTCTACAAGAAGGAAATAATTAATCAAACAAAGTTTGAAAGTCTGGTTTATGACATACTTGAAAAATTTAGGAGCAACTAGGGTTTCAAGCATAAATAAATAAATATATTGATGAACTATAACTGATTGAATGTTTGAATATGTTAAGTTGATGATCACCAAGCTGTAGAAAGTTAATGCAAAACATTAAATCAGTTAATGTATTGTATTTTCATTGATGTCAACTTGATATAATCTGATTGTTTATATACATAGTGACAAAGACTTTAGAAAACTAGAGAGATAGAGGTTATGCTATTAGTAATGCATAAAATTTCAGTATTCACTAAGTGACTACAAACACCGATAGGCAGTGCACCCCGACAAATAGAGAAACCCGAGAGGAAATTCACAGTGATGTTCAAGAAAGAAACCTGAGCAAGCATTACCGACGAGCAGAATTACAAGCATTACCAAAAAGAAGAACTTCACAGTGTTACCCGAAGGACAGGAAACCGCAACGGAGATGTCTGAGGAGAACTGAAGTGTTGACCGAAGCTAACAAGGACTTAAACACCGAACATAACTAAAGTTCAGAAACAAAAAGAGACTTAGCTGGAAAGAGCTAAAGGTGGAGTTAATTGGTTGTTAATATTATTTTCATCGACAAGTTAAAAGCCAGAGATAAGTGAGATTTTTTAAGTTGTTTTATTCCGGTTGTCAAAAAGAAATCTACGGGATAAAACAGAAGTATAGTTTTAAAGCAAGATTGGCTAGAATTGTGGATCACGCCAAGAACAAGAAAGTCAAGAACTAAGAAACAGTGAAATCATGTCTATAAAGAGACAAGCTAATTCATTGTGAATTAGATGAAGGGGTGAATATAGAAGAGGATGCTGAAGAGAAACTGATGAAGAAAGAAGTCTTTAATCATACCTGATCAATCTAGTTGAAGAACAGAGCTAATTCTGCGGACACCAAGCAACAAAGAAGCATAGCATCACCGAGAAAAAATAATTGGAGCAAAGGTATTGAAAAGATACATTGATCATAAAGGTATTATGAGCTTACAATAGATCTGAAAATCTGCAAAGTATAGTTGTATATGTGAAAAGATCATTTATTGTTTCAGTTTAACCATTGAATCAGAAAGTCTCTTAACCGAGCAAGACTTAACAATCCTTTCTATATTGAGATACATCCCAAGGAGTATCAAAAGGTTTGGTCATGAAGATAGCATGGAGATTCCATATATAAAGTGACAAACTATTCTATTTAAATCCTCTAACAAGGTCGCACTTAATAGTGTGTTTGTAACCTTTAACAGGGTTGGCTCTTCACCGAGCTCACTTCAGAAGAGTGAAAATTTTGGGTTACCGGTCCCAAGTGGTTTTTCCCTTAATAGGGTTTCCACATTAAAAATCCATGTGTCAATGTGTTTATGAGTTATTACTTTAGTATTTTGCATTACACATAACTAATCTGGATTGATCGGTATTGTTAACATGCTTTCAGCACCCAAATTCTAAACTTTTAAGTTTGAGACCTACAAAACTCCTCCAAATTTTCTTATCCTTTATGATCATTCGTGCAATATGCATTGTCAAATCTTGAACCTCGAACCGCAAGTTCAAAGTTCAAGATTCAATATTTCAAAATGCATCATGTAGGTTCAAAGTTCAAAGTTCGAAATGCAGTTTGCAAAGTTCAGGTTCAGAGTTCAAAATCGAGCTTGCAAATTTAGAAAGTTCAAGTTTAGTTCAAAGCCAGGTTCAACAAGCATGTCAAGAGTTCCAAACAGTTCCAGGTAGCCTGAGGCGAGTGTTCAGTATTTTGATCTGGTATATTTGGTGCGTACCAATTTTAAGTCGGTTCAAAGTGGTTATTTGAAGGCAGTATGATCTAAACTGGTTTATACAGTTATGGGGTAGTTCAAATACAAATGTCTCTACTCAAATCATTAGTTTGAATTCATATCTTAGTTCAAAGCAACCTAGTCAGGTATAAATAGTTGGAGTTCAAGCTTTACAACTGACTACTTCAGTGTGGCCGACCATTACATGGAATATATAATAAAATGTAGAGGATATAATCCCACGGAGACACGGATATTGACTGCAAATGAGTTGATTCAAGGTCATTGGAAACATACATAGTGCTACCCTGTAGCAAGGACCATTGACATTATGAATGTAATTTGCATAATAGAGTTTCACTTCCCCATGTCACGTTGAAGATGGCCCACATTCCTCAAATGAATATAGTCCGCCCTCGGTAAAGTCACGAGCAAGCCTCTGCAATCCAGAAGAGCCTAAGGCGACAAGTGATAACAAAGAAGAGCACAAAATGTCAAGCACATGCCGGAAGCCGGTCCAAGACTCCAAACACAAATGAAGAATAATTGCCATGGCCACATGACATATGGTCATACAGATCGATGTTCATTCCCAAATCTTCAAAATGTGGGAAGAAGTAAGCATTCATGCGATGCCCGTGGTCAAGAAGAGGCTCAGATGTGGAAGTTTTGAACTGCTATTACAAAACCCAGTGCTAAACCATAACCAAGCTCGGCCCTTTGGAAAGTGACCATTCATTCACAATCAAAATTATGGTGAATGGCCAGTGTTGAGAAAGTCGCGTGCCCTGTTTCATGAATGGGCAACTCGATGATCACATGCAAACTGTTTGGTGAAACGCTTGACTTTGAGTATGTAAAGGATCGACCTTGCTCTATGAGGAGACTGATTACCAACTATTTGATATGGTACACCGAGCGCCTATGAATGTTGAGCACCTTATGTAAACATGCGCGAGATAAGTAATGGTGAGAAAAGTTATTGACATGGATGGGCTAATGAA
Source organism: Thuja plicata (assembly GCA_018584345.1). NCBI lineage: Eukaryota > Viridiplantae > Streptophyta > Pinopsida > Cupressales > Cupressaceae > Thuja > Thuja plicata. Next base: position 734,348 of record MU224829.1, on the reverse strand, counting down.
GACATGCGGTTTTTGTTGAAACTGTGCTTGCGCGATGGTCCCGAACTCAATCTCTTCTCTGAAAGTCAAATGTGAACATCTACTGACAAGTTCCTGAAGCATGATGAGTGCCTCCCCTGACACCAAGCAATTAGTTACAACCAACTCAAGCACACTTTGTATTCGGGTTGAAGATAGAGAATAGATGCAAACAGTTAATCCATGTCGACGCATGAAAGAAATGAATGATTTGGTTGTGTAAAGGGAGTGCACCATATGTTTGAAAGAATGCCTCAGCACGTAATGCCACCGAAACACAATGTCAGGGTAGTCCCTTTGTTGTTGTCAGAACATCATGGGCAGAGATTCAGGTTCTTGTGTGCTAAATACAGAGTCGTGCTGGGTGGCGACGCCCATGTGTATCACCAAGACAGCCAGGTGCACTCTACACATGGTTGGTTTTGACAGTTGTGACTGTTAGCGGTTCACCACGTCATGATTTGTGATACTCTGACTCACAATTCCACTATCGAATTGAGCACCTCAGCATAAGATTTTGAACTACCCCTGTTTGAACTTCATTTTATTGCCAAATGCCACAGACAAATTTGGGCTATTGATTCATGAGACAATCATGATTTCAAGATTATATGGTCAAGCCTTGCGAAAAATGAGTAAAGATCATACTGGTCTAAGTAATGAAATATCGCTCTGAGCAGTTGTGACACCAGAGCAATTATTTTGTATCATGGCGCGCGATGTTAGAAGTCATGGCTTTGCATTAACATATAATTCTTTAGTTTGACTTTGTGATATCTAAATTAATAGAAACTCGGGTAGATCATTTCTTTTTATCGAGCTCAGTATATGAAGGTGAGCATTATGTAACCATGACATCAAAATCACATTGGAGCGACCTGAATGTAATGATTAGAAGATGTTTGGTGTTGGCTTTGTCCACATCGAGAAGCATTCACATAGGCCCGAGTACACCCAACTCATTCAACACCTTAAAAAGATGCCACTGATGTGCAGGAGTCCAGAAAATGAGGCAACTGTCTTTTTCTTCACATGCCACTTGTCAAGTGCATGTTGTCTTTCAAACATAACTCATTCCACCTATGTTGTTCAGTCACTCGCATTGGTGCTTATATATTTTTTCATGAGTTGTTCGGGAAATGACATTTATTTAAGTGAAAAAACTTTAAAAGGTGAAGGTCATAAAAATCAAGAAAAGATGAAAGGAAGGAGTCAAACAGCTAATTCACAAGAATCAGTTATTCTGATAACTGAAAGGAAACCGACGGAAGTAGAGGATAAATATGCAACTAAAACCCAAGGAAAAGGTTCCTCTCTTTGGCTGTCAGGGGGCTCCCAAAGGAGGGATTATTTTTTGAGTTTTGTTTTTAACAGGGAAGGAGGATATTTTTTATTTTATTTTATAGGCTTGTTAAGTGTGGCAGGGATATTAATGATCAGTGGGTCATTTTATTAATATTTAAGAATAAGGGGAGAATGTGTCTTTTAAATCTGTAGGTTTCAATATATGTTTTCCCAAATGGAATAAATCTGTTGGTGATTCCAATCATTCTTAATGTTGTCTTGCTCATTTTGTTAAGTTTATGTGTAAACCATGAAGTCAGTTGGCTTTATGTTTCATTTAAGTAAGATAAAATTTTAAATCTTTCTTTTTTTCTCTGTGTCGGGAAGGTTAAAATCGGTGGTCTGTTGGCCATTCTTTTGTTCATTTTCTCATTCTTTAAATTGTAATCGCATTCATTTCATAGTGATGAATGAATGTCAGCAACCTTTGTGTCTTCAGGTTAAAGACATAATCTACATTTAATTCATTGAATATCTTTCTTGGAGGGAGTTGTACCTCACAATTCAGAGGAAAGCTATCAACCTCATGGTAGCCTTTCCAACTGTTAGTTAGGTTTGATCTTCGTGTCAGGCATTTTGATTCAGTTCTTTTATCACTTTTTTGAAGGAAAAATCTGTATGCTAACAGGTATACACTAAGTTATTTACTGCATTTCGGTAAATGAAAGACCGCTAATCAGTAAACATTAAGAATAAGGTTTAAACAGTGAACTCCGAGCAGTAGTTACTTGTTGAGATTATTTCAAGGCATTCATCTTGTAGGACCGAAGATAACTAGAGGCTTATAATTGTTGTAATAATTTTATGGGTTAATTTATTAGAATATTTTGAGGCTGCTGATTCAACACCCCCCCCCCCCCTCANATTCAACCCCCCCCCCCCCCCTCAGTTATTCTAACAAATATTTCATTCTTTTCCAAAAAATCTGTTAGTAGAGCTACAAGTTCAAGAATGAAAAACATTTCATGGCAGAAGGTTGCAATATCATAAATCGTAGTTGCAAAGAAGATGGAATACATTAAAGAAGCCCTCATAACCCTCATATTTTTTTCCAGATATAAAGATCGATACACAAAGAGTATAAATGAAGAGAAAATCACAAAAGGAAAAACAATTTTGTTCCTTTTACTTGTTCTCATACAACTTGAATCGAGCTTTAGAAATAAGAAACCTAAAATATATGCAAAGATCCAGTGTCGAGTGTGTGCATTTCTGCCCCAGAACAAAGCTCGAGTGTATGTAGAGAGAAATCATTATTCCCCATTATTTTTTGCAGAAAATAGAGCTTTGAAACATGGTAATAACAACATACCTACGAGTGAAATGAATGGTGAAGAAAACTTTCACAGAAAGATCCAAACACCCAAGTTCTCCATTAGACCCTAGAAGGAAGCGTTGTAGACTAGGGAAGGTTATGGAGTTTTCCAAAATGACCAATTCAAAGATGAGCCCAAGTTAGGGTTTGAAAACCCTGTGTTCTTTTTGGCGGCAAAGTTTTACACACTTGCATTTTTGCAGGAATTATAAACCAAATAGTTGCAAGCTATCTTATTTAAAAGCCTTGTATGATTTAACTGTTTGATTTATATTTATTAAATGGTCTATTAAAACTATTTATTAAATATAAATCAAAATGTTAAAAAAGAGAAATTTTGCTCATTTTATTTATAAATTGTTTGTTCACATTTATCATGTGTGTGTATTATATGAAACTGGCAAACAAAACATCAATTTAAAAAAAACACAACTGATTTTAAAATTTCTTCATACAATTGCAGAGGGAAAAGTGTGAACATGAAGATGAAAAAATGAAAATGAAGAGGGAAAAGTTGTTTTTAGGTTTTGTATAACCTAAATATCATCACCGAAATGAAAGGCTTTTCCTCCTTTATTTTTTTTAATCTCATGGGCAAATACCCCGTGGGAAGGGGATTTTTTAGAAGTTTTATTATGTGATAATGTTTATCACTTGTAATTTTCCTATGATTTTTGTGTTTTTTCAAATTTAATAATAACAATACAAAAAGATGAAATTATAATTCTTTTTTGTATTGATATTATTAAATTTGCAATATATGTTGTTTGAATTTTATTAAAAACAAAAAATAAATATTTACTTTACATTTTAAATAATTTATTAATATTATTAAAATAATTTATAATTTCAATAAATATTTGTTATATTAATGTTTTTATCAAGTGATTTAAATATTTCTTAATAATATTAATATAACCAGTATTTATTAAAGTAATTAATTATAAATCATTTAATAATTATTAAATATGGTGCAAAGTAGATATTTTATTCTTATTTTTAAAAAGGTCAAACATATATTTTACGGAGTTATGGCAAATGCAAGAGTTATAATGATGTAGTTGCTAAAGTCTTTGGGAAGTTATTATTGTTCAAAGGCCTTTATGTGTTTTTTGAGGGATAAGACTGCATCTAGTAGGGGTCTTTATGATGATATTGATTGGGCATAACGTTTTGGTCACTATTTACAGTTGTTTTGGGGTATGAAAAAGAGGCCTAATTGACTACATTTGACCTAGGAGTTATTGATCCCCAAACTGCAGTTGTATGTGAAAAGCACAAGTACGAATTGAAGGCTCATTTGTAGGAGAGTTCTTTGTTTTTTGACTTGTTATTTTTGTAATATTCATCAATAAATTAATCTTATTATTTAGTAAATATTGTTTGAAATCAATATTTATTAAATGACAAGATTTAATTATTTAATAAATATTATTTTTGATAAAATATGAGTATTATGTTTTCTTTTTTACATTTTTTTAATTGTAATTTAATATTGGTTAAGTTGTAATTTAATAAACTACTTGTGATAAATTAGTAAACTATTTGTGATAAATTTATGTATTGATTTAATAAACTACTTACTGACATTTGTTGAAGTAATTGGTCAAATATTACTGTATTAAATATTGTTATTAATTTATTCATAAATCAAATAAATAAGGGAGTTACAAGGTTTGCATACTCAAAGAGTCAAATTGAGATTAGTAATTATTTTATTTTTTGCATGATATTAAATTATAAATATTAATTAAGTGTTCACAAGAAACACTTAATTAACTATTAATTGATCATTTAGTTACATCATAGTTTTAGAACTATAGTAGTGATTTAATGATACCAATGACACAAGGTGGAACAAAGATAATGATTACGAGACCAAAATGTTTTGCAATAATAATAGTGAGATGACGTTGAAGATCAGTGATACATGCAAACAACAAAAATATCAATAAAGCATGTATTGGACACAAAGTAAACATCAAGGAATGCAGAATCAGTAATACAATGCTATAGGTGTCTCAAACATCATCTTGAATTTCATATATTCGTTACTAGTAATAATTAGGGTCACAAATTTCAAGTAATCTTTCATAATTTTTAAGGATACATGATAAAGAGCAAAAGACGACGCAAAACTCAGCACCAAAGACTAGAGGCACTTTTGTGCCGACTTTTGCTCCAACACAAATGCACTACTTTAGGTGCAAAATACACTAAAATTTGGTGTTATTTTAGGCACAAATTGTCAGTTTTATTGTAGTGATTCTTGGAGAGAGTTTTGAGGTAGAGCTTTCACTCCAGTTCATGTAGTTAGGGAGAATGCTAATGGACCAAGCAAGGATGTGATAGCGTCAATTGTTAAAAATGATTGTTGCATTAGAGTTTGCATTAGAATTTGCAAGGAAAGCAGGACAACTTTCAGGCCTCGTCAAATTTTGATTTGAAGGAACGTCTTTTAATGTTCGTTGACAATAAAGGTCAATGGAACCTCATTAAGGGTAGAAGTCTCTGAAATTCTTATGGTTAGGAAAAGAAGTGGGAAAAAAAGAGGAGACAATAGTAAATTTTTTTCTCCTTATTTCAGTTTGTGAGGAAATGATGCAAGGAGGGATAATACTTAGGCCAAAGGCACTCCCAAGCACCAAACTAGCTTGCAGTTACACAACTCAAAAGATTAAAACACAGAGAAGGAGAGAAGAAATACATATGCTTTTATGAATTCTTCAAATTTCATACATGTTAGGCTGTAAGGCCTTCCCGGTTACGGCCAATACAATATGAAAATATGACAGAACAATCCTCATACATGTGAGATCCACAAACTCTAGATCTCCCAAATTACCATCCAACAACTACTCCCTAAAATAAGAAAAAAACACAATATATATATACAAGAGGCTACCAAAAAGTTTGACCCAACAGATCCTAAAGATCAAGTATAGGAGAGAGAAATGACCTAGATTTAGGTCCACACGTTCCCCAATGAGAGATCCCAAATTAATACCACGACCAAAATTAAATGCACATGACGGTCCGAAGATCCAACAAAAGAAAACACACTCGGTGAGACAAGAAATAGGAAAACCACCAAGTCACCGAGACCAATCGGTGAAACCATGCCAAGAACAGTAACCGAGTTCAGTCAGTGAAACAAAACAAAACCTTCAACCGAGAAATCCAAAGAAGTTACCGAGCAATCTATCGAAAGTCTCTAACAAGCTACCGAGCTCAAAAGAAAACACATTTTTGTTTGATACAGGATTTCCATGAACCCAAGATGCTCCTGTATTAGGAAAGTACAAGGTTAATAGTAAAAAATTATAAATTTAGAGGGAAAAATAAGAATTGACATATCTCAAACAAAGGGACATTCAGTTATCTCTTCCAATTTAATGAAGTTTTATATAGTTCATAAATTTAAATTAATGTCAAATTTGATATAACAAGGAAGTTATGAGGAGCATGAACGGTCACAAAGTAGAGTTTCAATGGCTACATGAACAATCACATAACAACATTGCAATGGTTGCAGGAACAATCAATGAATCTAGTTTTGGAGACTCATTGAGGGGGGTTCTTTTTTGCATGAACTATGGATAGTTTTATAGCAGTTTCAGGAGTGGTTCTACATCATTTTTGTATCCCATGTGATGCATGCATGCATGCATATGGATAGTTTTGGGGTCTTTATAATGCATAATACTAATTTTGATGCTAATTTAAGCACTAATTTAGGTACTAATTTAGGCGCTAACTTAGGTGCTAAATTAGGCGGGCACTACATTAGGCACTAAGTTAGGTGCTAGTAATTTAGGTTTTAAAAATATGCTCTAATTTAGGTGTTAACCTAGGTGTTAATTTAGACATTAAAATGTGCATTAAGTTAGCTGCTACTAAAATAGGCACTAATTTAGGTGCTAACCTAAGTGTTAATTTAGACATTAAAATGTGCGTTAAGTTAGGTGCTACTAAAATAGGCACTAATTTAGGTGCTAAATTGGCACTAATTTATGCACTAAATAAGACGCTAATTTAGACACTACTAATTAGCCTTTCACCTAGAAAGAATGTACCACCACTTGTACTCTTTTTATCATCAACATTTCCTGCCCAATTAGCATTAGTAAACACACTCAAAGAGAAATCACCATCATGAGAATACCACAGACCATAGTCGACTGTTCCTTTCAAATACCTAAATATCCTCTTGATTGCAACCATATGAGATTCCTTAGGATTTGATTAAAATCTAGCCACTATACCAACTGCTTGATCAATATCTGGTATTCTATGAACAACATATTGTAGCTTATTGATCATAGATCTATACAAAGTAGTATCTACTGCATCAGGATTATTATCTCTAGCTGGGGGCAGCAATTGCATCCCTCTTCAATGTCTTAGTATTTTGTCTATTCCTATTTTTTGTTTGTTCAAAGTTAGTTACAAAATCATTGTAACAAAAATCTGGATTTTCTGACACAATTGAATGTTTGAAAGGTGAAATAGCACTTGCAATGATGTACGAGCTTCCACCAATGCCTATGGTTCTAATAATTGCACCATGAGGATTAGCAACACCCTGACCCATTACAAGTGGAGTTTTTAGACTATTTTGAGGGTTTTGTCCTAAAGGTGTGGCAATTGTTGGACTCACATACACCATTGGCAGTGTTGTCATAACCTTTTGCTTCTTTACACTGCCTTGATCTCTGGGGTCCATTGATTTCACATCCAGTCGTGATCTCCTTTTCTGACCACTAGTACTACCCATGCCATCCCCATGAGTGGGAATGGCACTTGATTCAAATTGAATCTGAGTGCTTGGAAAAGGTGGAACTGGATTTAAAGCTGAAACAAATGAAGGTGCAAGGGTATGAGACTGAGTAGTACCTTTTTGTGATGATCCTCCAAGGACTAGTGTCTCACCATGTTTTGGTGGAATGGGTGTGATAGGTGGAAACCAAGGCCCTTGTCCCATGGGACCCATACCACCCCAACCTGGAAAACCCATTTTTTCTATAATCTTTTCCCCTTGCTATATTTTTCTTTTGTGGACACATCAACTCCACTAATAATTGAATATACATCAGTGGATGTGGGATTCACAGAAGCCCGCTCATACTCATTATCTTCATGATCATCATTGTTGTGATATGCTTTATTTGGATGCTCCTTATTCCACAAATCGCTAAATATTTGATCCTCTTCCACTTCATAAAGATCTGCAGAGGTCTTTGGCTCGACGAGATTCTTCCTCATTTCCCAAAAATAAATTTTTTTGGTTTGAGTCCAATTACCATCTTTACATTGACCCAATAGGTCTTTTGGAAAAGATTTTCTAGATGGTTTACCATCTTTTTGGTAGAAATTGTAGGATGTCCTGGGATGCACTTTTCCTTTCTGTTTGTGCAATGCTATAATTTGTGATGACAATTATTGTATTGAAATATTATTTTTAGCGACGTATTTCTCTATCTCTTTTTTGACCTCTTCCTAGGACTCCATGTTTTTAAATTTTTCTATCAATGGCATAATCTCATGTTAACATTTGCTTATGGAGTTCCCATTCTCTCTAAGCTTTGTTCCAATTATATTGAGTGGATCATACTGCCAGTGACTGTCAACAACAAAGCGAAAAATTGTAAAAAAAGTTTGTGCCACTTTGAATTCTCTTCTATTAAATGTGAACCCTCCAAATGACAAAGGAAATGAAGGAAATATCATTTTCTTTTGTTGACCATTAAAAAGTACATCTGTGCTCTCCATATGTGGTACAAATTCCAATGCAAATACCCTCTTTGTCACGTGTATTGGAAGTTTGTAGGGTTCTACCACTGAACCATAAAACCTTAAAAAAGTGTAGTCTTCCATGAAGTATCAGCCAACCAATTATATTTCACTTCCGAGTTGAATGCAATCTCTACAAGACAAAAGAAATATAGGCATTGGAGTACTTGTAATTTTATGATACATTGGTGCCAAAAAGAATTCTACAAAATATTTGTTGTTCCTTCTGTTATCACTCATCCTTATCTCAGGTGTCCATTCATATATTGGATTTTGGACTTGACTTTGAAGCTTGTTTGTCTGAAATATTGCATGATGCTTTGCTAAAAGAAGATAGAACAAGTAGGTTGTGAATCTAAATGTCTTCTGTGAACCTCTTTTAATCATTAGTTAATACATGCAATGAAACAATGTGCTCAATAAAACTATATTTTACTGGTTCTTTTTCACAATGAATATGAAAAATCATTTCAAGAATGTTGGCACCCACTTCTTTGTTACTATTCAATCTCAAATAAAATGCTAGCAAGGAAATGCTATCCTGAACCCATTGCACAAAAATATCATAATCATAAGGAGGCTTATGATATGGATCCAGACTAGAACTTCTTGTTATTCCTCTGATATACAAATTATTTTGTATTGCATCTATTTTTTTCATAATTCTCTGCCAGCTTTCCCAGGTCAATGTGCACGTTTGAGTTTTGTGCTTCAAACCCTAGGTCCAACAGACTAGAAAATTTAGTCTTGGTTGTCAACGAAATTTCCTCCTGAGTATTTTTATTGACAAGCGCTTTTCTATTTTCATCATAATTTTTGGCACATACCATGACAATTTCTGGACAAGGTAATACTTGAGGTAGTGCCATGCGTGCAGACCCAGCAACCGATGGTGCAATTTTATTTGTCGTTGCCTTTACCACGTTGTTAAATGGATAAAATTTTGAATCCTTCATTGGATCTTTCCACTTATTTTCAATTGCAAATCTAATTTCCATGATTCCCTTATTTCCATGGATAACAAGATCATAAATATCATGAAATTACTCAGTGAAACCTGATGTTTTAACCAGTTTTTGGAAGTCTATTATCTTTGTCTCATGTCTTTTCCTTTTACTCATAAACTTGGGATTTGTTTTTCCCATCGTGGTATTAATATTTATTCGTAGGAAAATTCAAATAATTCTACACAACTACAATTTATAGGGGTGATTCAAAATTAAACACTAATTCTAGTTCTACAATCTAAATAGTAAACCACAAGATTTGAAAAATTTAAAAGATGGGATGTAGGTGTTCAAGATTTTACCCGTAATTTTAATTTTTGCAAACTATGAGTGGGCAGAGAGCCAAGAGACTCTGTTGCATTCCTCAATCCTCAACCTAGAAGCTGTAAGCCCTTTCTGAATCTCCAATACTAGTTAGAATTAAAAAACTTAGATTGAAAACCTAAAGGGCAAAAATTATACAATCGTGAGTCATCAGTTGTGACTCGTGTTAACTTTTATTTCTTCTTTATGAAGAAAAATATCTGATGTCAATAGGACACATGTCACTTGATCATTTGACATATATCTACATCTTCAACCAGAGACCAAAAATTGAGCTTATTGCTTATTAGTTATTACAATTTACATTTATGAAATGTTTAGTTTTACTCCAATATAGATTTTAACTATACTTAGTTGAGTCGTGAGTGTTAATTTATGACACATGCCTTGTTTCTGGGGGACATTTATGAAAAGAGGTGATCGTTCCCCAAATTGGCCTGAAATACACCTTGGGTTGTTGATCTATGCTCATCCAATAGTCGTTGGTAGTCACTATCAGGTACTGCGGGTCCCATTAACTTTTGGCTTGTCAGTACTAGTAGTCACCTCACATGTCATCATCAAATGACACCGATCGTGTGAGTGGACATGTGTCATGATTCCAGAATAGGTTTGCAAAAATGGGGTTTCTTTTTCCTTTCAGCCCAAAATACACCCTACATCATTGATCTGTGCTCATCTAACAGTTGTTGGAAGTCACTATATGGTGTCGCATCATCATCGATAGATTCCTCCCTTAGTGGACATGTGTCATGATTTCAGAATAGGTTTGCAAAAAATGGGTTTTATTTTCCCTTAGGCTAGAAATACACTATATGACAAAAATTTATTAAATTTAAGATGAATTAAATATTTAACAATTAATTATATATTGAGTAATGTTTAACTCCGACTTAAACATTGAGTTCAATTATCAATATTAATTTAATTATTTCTATTTGTATTATAATCAAAATTACACATCGATATGGCACATTGACACTGGCAAATTTGGCATATAATTTATCAATATAGACCACATACTTTTTATAATTATATTCTAATTTGATGACATTGATCTGAATTAATTAGTAAACATGTGCAAAAAATTATAGAAAAGGATAAAAAATTACAATAATTATGCATTTATACATTTAAAAAAAATTACACCGACAATCTATTATCATTCATTAAGAGTAAACTAGATTTTTAACATTCATTAAGAGTAAACTGGCAAGCTAAAATGAATGTTAATTAGTCAAAGTCAAAGAGAAAAATTTTCATTAATGATTTTGAAAATTTACATCACTAATATACTATATAGACTATAGTCCCACCCCTGACCCCTACAAAATGGGGTGAATATGAAGTATCCCTAAAAAATAGTTACAAAATTTGTTGCCACAAGGGCACTAGTCGGTTGATCATATAACAAAAAACAAAAAACAAAAAACAAAAAAATAAACTGCGGAAACCCTCCATTTAAAGAAAACTAAGGGTCTTCCTCTCTATCCTCGTCTGAGAAGAATCATTTGGAGAGGATAATCTCCAGAATTCTTTGAGCCAGGTGTAGTCCATCTCCTCCACGTCGTCGAGGTGAAACTACTTCCGCAGGAAGTCCCTCCCCATCCACGCCCACTTTCGATGCTGTGTCAGTTGCCTTTCATTAATGTTCAGTATGAAGGGTTACCTTTCCACATTGCTGCCTCGTTGGATAAGATTTTCTATTTCATCAGCCCAGGGGATCCCCAACCCTGGTTGTGCGAAGACAACGAATTGGACGTCATCCACTAGAAATTGTTCCTTGAAAACCTTCTATAGGAGCATAAGCATTTCTACCTTCTCTCCTCTGAGGTCAAGAAGAGATGCTAGGAAGCGGGATTTAATGTCCATGTTAAAGTGGTATCTCTTCTTATTGTGAAGAACTCATGGCTGAGCACCATCAACACAACAATATTTATGAAAGAGCCCCCCTTCCATGCAAACATAAGTGAGAACTTCATCTGGTATCATGCCCAAAAAGGGATTCTCATCAGTGGATGTGGTTCTCAACGTAATTGGTGTGTCCATCTCTACTTGCAGAGGGTGGATATCCTCAACTAAAAACCTAAACCTTCAAACTACACATAGAAAATTGAAATTCTACAGATCTAAAAACTTAAAACCAAAGGCTGAAAGGAAAAAACACATTTAAATTGATGAAGAAGCAAGCAAGAGCATTTATAAATAGCCCTTGTCCATATCTTTTATATATTTAGGTAAATCATTCCCATTACTGCACGAGTGTGGGAAATTACTAATATAGTGACTATACTAATAACTATAGTCTATACTAGTACAAATTTGGAAATCATGCGTGATGAGTGGATCATTGCAGTTAAATAATGTCACTATCACTCTCAGTGACAAGACATTCATTTCTTGCAAGTTAACATACCAGACTTGCCACATGTCTCCATTCTGGAGACTTCCTGCAAAAATTAGTTTCCTTCAAGAAACTGGGTCTGAGATAAAACCTCAGCCATTGATCTATGATCAATCAATGGTCTCGATTAATACATTTAAATTGTACAGTTATAATATAATAGATTTATGGTACGTGTCGATGGTATCCATACCATGTGTAGTGACGGTGGACAACTTGGCAACCAAAAAGGCGATATTAATTTGACAAGATGTTGCAAACTTGCAATTATTAGATGTTTTATGAATTGTCATTTGGCATTGGCCCACACGACACGTTTGACTTGTGATATTTGCCAACAAAATACTAATTTTTTCATTATTTTCTTTCATAAAATCTACATTGTAGAGTAAAAGACATTGACCTATCACCACATTAATAAAATTTGTTATGCTAATTTTAGATTTTAGTTTTACTGTAAAGAATAACTGAATACTTTCAACTTTAACAATTCCGCAGTTGCACACATGACATGCAAAAGTTAAGTTATTACTGTTAAATAAATTACACACATACATTAAACATTTGTTTGGTTCATTTTCAAATTCACAAATTATAAAATCACATATGTCACACATACATATTTTAAATTTAAATCCATAAAAAATAAACTGAAATTAAGTTGCAAAATTTTCAATAATATTTTATACAAATTTACAATATTCAGATTTGGAGACTTGAAGTCCCTCCAAAACTTTAAAGACAAAATGAGGGAGGTTGTGAGGTAGTGGCAAAAAAAAACCCTACTAGAATATGAGGCTTTGATTTCAAAATTTCAGGCCATAGGGTCCTGGGTAACACAACACTAAGGATTTTCCCCTCCGTCTAAGTAGAACTCTTCAGAGATGATAAGCTCTGAGAATTCATACAACCATCCGTAGTCCACCAATTCATCCAAGAGAAACCATTTCCAAAGAAAATCTCTACCAATGTGCACCCATTTCCTGTGACGCGTCAACTACTCAACAATGAGGTTCAAAAGAAAAGGTTGCATGGCCACATTTTGGCATGGCTCGAGAAGCTTGGGTAAATCACTTTCCCAAGGGATCCCCACACCTATTTGTTCAAAAATGACAACCTGAACATCGTCACCTAGGAATTCTTGTTTGAATACCTTCCTTAACAGAAGGAGCATATCTACCTTGCCTCCTCTGAGGTCCAGAAGAGATGCCAAAAACTGAGACGTAATGTATGTATTAACTCGGTATGTATTAACATTTTCCAGAAATTTATGGCCCAACACCATCCTCACAACCTCATTTGTAAAGGCTCCAACATCCTTGCAAACTGATTCCAGGCCCCAAAAGGCCTTATGTTCCTCCTCATATGTGCTTATCAAATGGATAGGAGTGTCCATCTTCAAAAGACCACTACCAGAATATCAAAAATTAGAATGTGATAAAATTATACAACCTAAAGACCTAAACCAGAGGCAGACTATCAAGCACTTATCAGAGGTAGACCTAAGTCAAAGGAGAATTGAAGAAGAAAGAAGCATAGATCATCTATAAATAGCCCTTAATTCTTTCTCTAACCTTATTAATTCATTTGTCCTTCAAAATTTTGTAAATCTTTCATATTAAATGCACGAGTGTGTGAAATCAGAAATAGCGTCATGACAGGTCATAGTACCCAATTTAATGTCAGTGATAAGACATTTCTTTTATTAGCTGAAACTATGAATCATTATTAACCGTCCACATAACCAGTTGTAAGACTTGATATGTGTAATACATTTAAAATGGTGAGATGAATGATATGAGGTATGTGTGGAACACAAGAATCATGCAGACAAGTTGGTAACTAATTAAGGCATTATTCTCTCGATGTGATGTTGCATTAATTATATCATGGTTATAGTGCAGATTAATTTGATACTTGTCATCATTCCGGTGACTTCCTGGAGAACTATGTTTCCTTCAAGAAATTGGGGTTGAAATTAAAATTCAGTCATTGATCTAGGATCATCAAACGGTCTCAAATAATACATTTAACATGTTACAAAATGATGGATGTTACTGTTAGTTTACATGTCGATGTGATTATCCATGCTTATCGATACCAATGTGTTGAATCTACAAACATGTTCTTAGTTGGAAACAAATAAAGGTGATATTCGCTAGATGTGATATTGCATTAATTACATCTATGATAAATTGTCATTTGGCAATGGCCCACATGATGAGTCCCATCGTTTGAAAATCACCAATAAAATATTTATTTTTCCCATAATTAACGAAAGATTAGCCAATAACATTAATAAATTTTCAAACGGTACATCAAATTTGCCAATACAATTATTTTTTCCCTTCAAAAGAAAATCATTCACCTCATATATTATATTTTTAAATTCAAAAGAAAAAAATTTGCCTCATACAATATATATTTTCCCCTACATTAATGTATTATTCACTAGGATTTTATGAAATTTTTATTCGACGGGGAAAAAATCGCCAATACAAATTATTTTATTTTCATAATTTGGAAAAAAAATGCCTTCATCAAGAAAAATTCCCCCCTCAAAATAATGTAGGATTCACTAGGATTTTACACTATTTCCTAGGAGGGGTTTTTTTTAATTTATTCCTGGCTGAGCTCGAATATTCAGTTACAGCTTCCTGGCCTGTTCTTGCACACAAAAAATAGGGAAAAAGGTTGTCTAAAGGGGTTTTCCTTGGTCAAACACCCGTTTAGGAATCGACCTTGAAATATGAAAGGAAAAACATGCAATTATTGTGCTTACCCTCATGGATGAATGTTTGTATTGCTCAAATCCATGGAACATGCTTGTATTTGTTTCTTTTATGTATCTGTTCACCTTGTAGAAGATATGTAGAGTCAAGGATGCCTTCACATGTGCATGGATCTATGGATGCTACTCCTAGATCTTGATTTGCTTAAAATGCTTGATCACACTTGCAATGAAGAGAGAGAAAGATGAATGATAGATAAAGAGAGATGTCTTCTTTTCTTGTTTAAGAGCTCCACTAGGAAACCACCATGGGATAGAAAAGCTTGCTCCAACTTGAAGAAGATTTCTTTGATGCGATGGAAGAAGAATGCCTTGGCTTGAAATCTTGAATTCACCTAGCTTGCGCGAAGTCGAATGCTCTTGGATCATTATAATTGCCTTATGATTGCTTGCATATGACTGTATATGTTAAAATGAAGAGAGATGTAGGGTTTATATACTTAACCCCTCATTTTGGGATCTAAAACTAAGATAGGCCAACCACCGGAGAAGGAAACAATCCAAAACCTTGACATTGGGCCTTGGGCCCAATCTAGGACAAAATACAAGGGTGCATAATGTCTGGAACATTATCCACCTAGGTACATAATGTCTAGGACATTTTTCACCCTAGGATTTTGTCCCAAAATTGGCCAGGGACATCGGGATGAGGGATAGAGGCCACAGTTTGAATTAAAGTTTGTCGGGATTAAGAAAAATGGGCAAAAAGACCTCAAAATCACCAAAGAGGGCTATAGGTCCCGACTAGAGCAACCTGTTGGTATTTTAAAATTATTTTATCCTTTGTAAGCTACCAATATACCTATAGATGGATGTTAAGGAGTGGTTAGTTCCAAATATGGGGAAATCTAAGGTAACTAGACCAACTATAGGGACAAGACTGTCCTCTGCACTTTTGATTCAGTAAGACCAAGCTAGGTATACCTAATCCCGCTCAATATACAACACTTTGCAACTCTCTCTGGATTTAAACAATAAAAAATGATAAGAAAATGTTGAATGATAACACTCATTCATTGATTCTCAATTACCATGAAGAACATACAACACAACTACAATACTTAAAAGGGTTTTGAAATGCTTTTTTTTTTAATTTGTAGAATATGACCAAACCCAACCAAACATGTATCACTATAGAAAGTACTAATTTATGACCAATGCCTTATCCATTGGGCAAAATATTTAATAAAGATGCATAATACATAAACCAACTATTGTCAAAGATTCAAAGCCATAAATGCAACTAACCCAGACCCATACTTCTTATAAAATCCTTGTGCACACCAAATGAATCTATGTCTTATCTAGAGCAATATTTAATTTTATCCTAGATCAAAACTAAGGGATAACAACATACACACAAATAAATTCCATGTGATGAATCAAAAAGCTCACAACTCAAGAAATAAACACAAAGGAGAGACTTGAATCTGGAGTATTTGTATTAAGTATGAATAATCATGTTCCTGTATACAATTTGCTTCAAAATATACACCACTTCAACAATGGAAAAAGACTTGAAACTTTCTATTCTATATTGACACAGTCTAATACAATCTGCTATATCCCTGGCTAAAAACTCATATGCAACTTGATAATTCAATTTTTCTAGCCCTTCTAAATGATCTTGGAAATCCTTTTTATAGAATAAGGATTGCAACAAGCTTCAAATCATTTAAGAAAAAGACAAAATAAAAGACTAATCATGAAAGACAAAAATATAACAGAACAAACAACTGAGTTGTTACAAGATTTCAAAGGCAATTTCTCATTGGACCGCAGGGCCTTTGCAACAACTTCAAAACTATTCTATCTTCTCTAAGTAGAACCTTTGTCTTTATTCCTTTATGCATAAAAATCTGTTTGTAACCGCTGACCACCTCAGGATGTTGGAGAACTGCCACCTGTTGAAGAAATAATGGGGTGTTCTTGTTTCTTTGATTCATCTGGGGTATACTTGCCCTTCCATGCTGTAAACACCTCATTACTGGGCCAAAGGAAGTTAACAACTTCAATCTTCTTGCTTTTTAATTCATCCCATTCTATCTTCATTCGCTTAACTTCCTTTCTCCAAAACCCAAAATGAGACTTGGCATTGTCAATTATCTCCATGTTTTGAACAAACAAAATGGTACTCTTGAGGCTTATGATGTTGTTAACTCTCACAGACAATTTATCATCCATCTCTCTAATTCACCTTCCCTTAAGAAAATGAAATTTAAAACATAGTCGTTGATCAGAACTATCTCAACACATGGTGCAGTCCACAAAAAGTCAACAAACTGACAACCTCCACATCAAATCAGCAGTGGCGAAGGCAACCAATCAACGAGTGACATTTCAACTCCACGTAGAACTTTCAGTCCCACTTTACTTTTCCTCATCAACCTGAACAAGTGTCACTTTGTCGTGATCCCACGATGAGTATCCTTGGGACACCTTTGGATCAAGGCATCATGCCTACCATTGGATTATAACAAACTTGACCCACCTTTACCTCTTTTCAAAGTCCCAGACCCACGATCTCAAAGTGGATATATGTCATCCAAATGTGATCGTGCGATAAATAAATCCATGTGCAACTTTTCTTAGCGGCATCACGCCAACCATTAGAATTACTATAATTTGCTCGATGCTTTATCTTTTGGCCCCACCTAGGCGAGATCTCTGATGGACACCTGTCAGCTAGGCGTGATCCTATGATGAGTAAACAACATGCATCTTCTATTCCAAGCATCACACTTGTCATCTGATCAAAATCGATCGGACTTAACTTTATCTTCCTTTTAGCCCTGGCTAGGTCCCGCCACTAGCCACGTGTCACATAGGCGTGATGTGTTAGATTGGGTGGTTGCCATTGCACCAAAAGCTCAAACTGTTAATGCCCGATACAACCACTAGAATTATAAAATCCATAGGAGGTTGTTAAACCCTTGTCACCAACCGCTGCATGGCCTGATCGAGACCAAGGGCGCACACCTTACAACAATGCCACCCTCAGGACATGTATGGGGTTGGAACCTATGACCTTCGCTTTGATACTAATCGTTAGATTGGGTGGTTGTCATTGCACCAAAAGCTCAAACTGTTAATGCCTGATACAACCACTAGACTTATAGAATCTATAGGAGGCTGTTGAACCCTTATCACCAATTGCTGCATGGCCTGACCAAGACCAAGGGCGCACACCTTGCAACATGATGCCTTGAAGAGAAACCTCCTAACATCTTTTGTTCACGGGATCATGCCCACCATTAGATTAACTTTGATCTGATTGTGACCCATTCTCACTTTTAAATTTGAAGACACTGGCCCCACAATCTTGAGATGGACACTTGTCACCCTAGCGCGATCTCGCTATGGCTATCCTTCATGTAAATTTTGATCAAGGCATTACGCCCGCTGTCCGATCAAAAGTAATATGCTTGACATCTTTTGTTCATGAAACACCACATGGACTTTAGATTTAGGAAATATTAAAACATGGACCTAGCTAGGACTTAGGACTTAAAAATGAATGGCCCCCCGCATGATGACTTAAGACACATGACTTAAAATGAATTAAGTGGCTCCCAAAAAGATAACGCATGAGAATGTGATATAGAGAGACTTAGGGCCAACTTTTTTGTTGCAGTCCTAACACAACCTATGATGGGTGCTAACTTTTTAGGATGATACAATACCTACTTGAATGATCAAAAGAATGAAGTACGATAAATGCAAAATTGCCCAACTGAGTTGTCCAAGAGCTCCAATGAAAAACCCAAAGATTTTTTTAAAAGACCAGGAGAATCTTCACAAAATAACCTCTCACACTCTATCTTGTGTGCCCAATTCTATATCTCTGCCTACTAATAATCACTAATTCTTTTCTTTAAGTTTCAAATCTACTCTCCAAAAACTTGTATGAATGCTAATGTTTTCAAATTTTATTAATAGATAAAAAAAGAAATTTGATAAGAATGCAACTATCCTCATTCAAAATTCATTTATTTATTTTTTTTGCTTATTATTTTTTAACAAAAATTATCATTCTTGCCATTAAGCCATACTTATCATACTATGTAGATATATAGATTGATAGCTTTGATGAAGCTAACATTCCTTCTTTAACACATGATTATATCTTCTTTCTTAACTAAATTTCTAATATCATATAACTCCTAAAACTAAACTATTTTTTTTACATAAATCTTTCCACATTTTCTATATATATTTTTTTAAATTAAAACTTTTCTTATTCTTAAACCACATAATCTTATCTTTCATCTTCTCCTTTAAAAAATAAATTATTTTAACTTTCTACACTTTCTAAGTTTAAAAATTAAAACCCCATCCTTTTAAAACTCCCACATAAGCTTTACTTCCTTACCTTAATAAACTTTTACTTTTAGAAAGTAAAATATTTTCTTTATTTTATATTTTTGTTTATTTAACATTTTTTTATAAAAATGATAAGTTTTAGATTTTTAAATAAATTAATATCTTTAAAATAAAGAGTATTTAATTTACAATAATTACTTATATTATTCAATATTTAAAAAAAAAAAAAGTGATTTCAATAATAACACAATGCGTGTGCATATAATCTTGTCATTTTCAACTAATAAGTAATAATAACACAATGTGTGTGCATATAATCTTGTCATTTATTAAACTATCATAATCATCAAGTTTACTAACTTACTTTTGACTTCATAGATCATTCAACAACGTTAAAACTTATTGCAACTATGTAAAGGACTATGTGTGTGTGTCAGTTCACTCATACCATTTACAATCAAGAAGCTAGACACGTCTACCTTAGCTATGGTACCAACACACACTTGCACTCAATTGTCATCAGTAACTTAATCCATAAATCACAACCAAAACAAGATTACATATATTGCATCCATATTTCAGATATATTAATAGTTAAATTCAAGACATAAATATGCATAATTAAATAACTATTAAATAATTATCCATAATTATCATTAGATTATTATATTTCAAGGAAATAAAAGTCAGGATATGACACATGTCCCTAATTCACGATTGATTGTGCTAAATCCATAGCCAAACCTAGAAGCCCAACACAATTTTGAGCTCATTGACCTTGGTTTTGGCTCATAAAGCTAGACTATGGTGCATAGCACCATAGACCTCCTAAACTATGGCGCCTAACACTATAGAGCTCCTAGACTATCCGCCCATCTCAAACCTGAATGTGAATATCTAACGATCAATAAAATGAAGACAAAGAAAGTGGTCCCCAATTTCATCCTTCTTCAAAATTTAAACACAAACCGTGTAAGCTGTGTAAAAATACAACTCCCTCTCCCTCATTTATACATCTTTCTTTCAAGTTAGAATTCCTATCACTCAAATTGAGCATTTCAGTTAGGCATCTTCAAGGTAGTTGAGGAGAGATCTGCCAAGCATTCTAGCATTCATGTTCAACAATCATGATCAAAATTATCTGTTCCTCCATGAATGAAGGCATGTATTAACTCCTGTCAAGAAACATCAAGCTTTGTTGAGATTTCAAGGCAAGAAGTTCATAATAAACATATTATTGTCAATGCAGTATTTCCTTTAAGGGTTTTAGCCTTTGCCCTACTAGGGGCAAGCTCGCTTTCATCCAACATTGTTGTAGTCGAGGTCGATTCTTACCTAGGGTCGACTTAGGCAAGCCCCTATACATGACAACCATTTTCTCCTCTTCTTTGTGTGCAGGTTACATATCTGACTATAGAAAGTTGTAGACTTGCAGAAAGTAAACTAAGACATAGAGTTCAGATTTTGAACATATAAAAACTCATGGACTATGTCAAAATTAACACACCTAACTAACACTTTTTGGCTGGATTTTGGAGGGCATGATCCACATAGCATCCTAATCTAGAATCTAAAGTTTCAATTGTTAGAAGCACCTCCAAGTCTATGGTGCCTAATGCACTTGTCTCACACTTTTAACTCCAACTTCTAGTGACAAGTTCCTCTTTGTATCTCATTCCCAGATCTGTAATTTTGTGTTTTCTTTTTGACTTGTTTCTCTTTGTTTTATGTTGAATTTTGTCAAATTTGGATAATTTTACCTAGTTGTTGCATCTTTAATTCAATCACATATAACCATAACCAATCAATTCTTAAAAGGGAATAGTCAACCACAACTCTCATCCCTCCTATGGGTTTGAAGTTAAACCTAATTGATTATTCCCAAATAAATAGAATATTAGAAATGGTGAATGAATCGTTGTAGTACATTTTTAACCAAGATCCATTTTTTTCACCCTTTGAAATATATTGTATATGTCCCTTATGTAAAAATTATAATCCTATATTACTTTAATTCTAATTTTATTACCCACAACATTTATCTATACTATATTCTATATATAAATATACAAACTTAAAATTTTATTTTAATATATGATCAAACTATATAATTAATTTCAAGTATTTATTATAATTATTCTTATATTAAACTTAAATCCATTTTCTACCCTTTATTATAATAATAATTATTATAAACTTGAATCCATAAGAACCATATGGAAATAAACACAAAATATCTTCATGTAAAGTTTGAAAGAAATTCAGCTCACCGAAACCTATGAAAACAACCTTTAACTTGCCTTTGCATTTCATACTTGTAACATTCCTATACTTTCAATACAGATAATTGGATTATCACGGCCTCTTCGTGGTGCCTTATTTTATCCCTTCAGCATAATTCTTATCCATATGTTCTTTGCCATAGATGCATTGTCTCATTTCTATCCACAAACGACCTCATCCACTCTCCAAAGCCCTTAGATGAATGGCTCAAGTACATTCTTCAACCCACCAAAAATCTCCGACGACCCCAAGTACCAGCCACATAAAATAATATACCACAACAATAAGACAAACGGCAATTCTTTTGGGATACTGCTTTCACTAGGATTTGGCCTAATCTGTAGTTAAATGATGATTCGATTGCCCATGAAAACCCACGCTGGTCTGTAGATTTCGTTAGTAAAGCTGCTTTTTTAATCTCCAGTTTTCTACCCCAAATCCAAAAACTGGCTAGTCCACTTGTTCTTATTTTGTCATTGGGCATTGCAGATATCCTACAAAATCAGGTGTAAAAGCGCCTTTCACTTGGTAATCACCATAGCGTTAGTGGGTGTGTTAAACTAAACCTGTTTTGGCATTTGGGTTATCTGTTCTTTTAGGTCTCCTTACATGGGTTTTCCACAAATCTGAAAATTAAACTCTGTCGGCTGTTGGGTCATTTGGGTTATCTAGTAAGGCTACCTGTAGTATCAGCTCGCATTTCTCTTTTGGGGTCCTCAATGGCTATGGTACTAGAGGCAGGGGCTCTATCACTATCCTCCAGCATCACAGCCTCCAGGGCTTCCCATACAGTGGTCTATGCATCAGTCTTACGTGGAAGGGCCTTCAAGGTGGACACGAGGTTGGGCATGCCCACATGCAGGGGATTGAGGATTGGAGGTCTTGAGAAGCGTCTATCGGTTGCATCTAATGGGAAGAAGTTACGTGCCTCCAGGGGCATTGTCTGTGAGGCACAAGAGACTGTTGCTACAGGTATGTTTCGAATGGATTCAATTTTCAATTTTCTTTTCTGTGCTCACCTCTCCCAATCGGTATCACCATATTGTAATGGTTAAATGATTTGTAAGTTGTATGCGATTACTTCCGGTTCCGTATCTTCATAATTGCGGTGTTTGAGGTTTGTTTTCTAATAATTTATGGGGTTTACAATAAAATTCACCTTTTCTTGGGGCAACTAGACATTCACGTATTAGATTCAATTTGTATCCACAAGCATTTTGTTGTCTTAACTAGTATTTTCTGGTGAAGGAAGTTAGAATATCAATATCTGTCCGTGAGGTTGTGGCAATTAATAACGGGTTTATTAATTTATTAAATGTTATTGTGTACATTAGAAAGATCTTATTTTCTTCATTCATTCGTTTCCAGCTATGAAAGAATTTTTAACATTAATGTCATATTTTTGAGCCAAGGTCCAACTGGTTAGGAAATATACTTTTGTCATGTTTCCAAAAGTGTGACCAGTTATAATTTACTGCTTGTAGGGTGGGCTGATTCCTTCTGAGAGTAAGTGCTATCTGATCCATGTGCTACTACCCAGGCAGGTCTGCCAGCCTTAGTACTAAAACAGCAGTGCACAATACTGTGAACAGGTCCTTGTACTTCAGTCTAGGAATCATGTTGTGCTAATGAGCACAACTTCCTACGTTAAGTGCCAACCAATTAGCACTGGGAGCCTTGCTGCGCCCCTGCACGCAGCACCTTTCTTCATGTACCACTCACACAATGCTTGGAAGCATGTTTAGCAACTCAAAAGACACCACACAGCTCTTACACGATGCTTTTGTATCACACCCTACTTGTGCAACACCAAAGATAGTGCCACAACTTCACAAGCAACTCCATTTTAGTTTCTTGCCACAATTACATATACACTCGTTAGTGCACATAGTGCAGAATCTAGTGTGGCACATTCCACCACATCTAATACACCATGCGACAATCCAGTTCACCTTCTAGAGCTGTTTCATGATGTGCCAGCTGTGAGCACAGCGAGCAACAAAAAATTCTAGTCATTAGAGATGAAGCGTGACACATATCAAGTCAATAGTATCAACTTCTATGGTGACCCTCTGTCTTTACGAACATGTGATAGATGGGAGAAAATACACAACCATACGTCTTCCTGGAGAAAATGCCATGTACAGAATGCATAGATTAATAAAATTTCTATTCCAATTCTAATACTCTTCTTTATGTGAATCCTTGCCTCCATATTTCATCAACATGCATTTAGAGTGTTGTCCCTTGAACCACTTTGGACCCGAATTATTGGGATTAGAGCCAAGTTCATCCTGCATGTCCTATTGAATGAAATTGGAGCATTTGAACCTTGATGTCAAAACTACAAAATCCACCAAGTCATCTCCGAAGTTTTTTTAGTCATGTTCAGATGGAAGAAGCACAAAATACAGTCCACATGATGATCAAAGCTGAAGTTGTGAAGTTTATAAGAACAATAGACATTTCTGTTTAACCAGTTTGCTGAAGTCCTATAATAGGTGGTTCCATCAACTCAATTGTCAAGTAAAGCTTTTAGTGGTCTAGTCCCCTCAGATTCCAAGTGATGAAGTCTGCACGATGATAAAAAATGAAATTACAAAGGTTCTTTAAGAATAACAAACATTCCTGTTCAACCAGTTTGTTGAAGTCTTTAAGTTGGTGGTATCATCAACTCAATTATCAAGCAAAGCTTTTAGTGGTTTAGTCCCCTTAGATTCCAAGTGAATTCAGGCATTCCTATGTTCTGAGGGTAAAGTAGATGTAGATGCATTATATAACTGGGTAGATTAGTTAGAGTCATATTTCTTTATGAATGACTTTTTGGTGAAGAAAAGATTTGAATGTCTCTTCACTTAAGAAGGAGTTGTGGCAAGCCATGTGTAGAAGAACCTATTTGTGTGCACAAAAGTTGAGGGTTAACATGAGCTTGAAGTGGAAGAAATGGACCCTGAAGCTTCGTTTCTCATTGCAACCACCCCAACATTTGTGCTAGATGCTAGAGTAGAGCACCGATTGCATTCACAGATGTGGGTGCAAGGTTAGCCATCAGATTTTCTGGCTGATGGCGGTAAGCATGAAGAACCTCATTGTTAAAGCCATTGTTGTGCACCTGACTTTTCCAACCACGCCTCATCTGTAGTCTTAATAGTTTGGAATGGATTAGTTTCTGCAGGACCAGAATATACATGTCACTTGTCAATGTTGCTTCTCATATGTTATTCATCTTTTTTCATTAGGAGTTACTTGTCAGTGTTTCTTCTCATATGTTATTCCTCACCCTGTGAGGAGTTATTGCGTGATGTTTTGCAAATTGATACCTATTTATAAGGATTATAAGGAAAAAAATGAGAGATACTAATTAACTTGGATCATGACTTTTTATTTTTTAAATGTCAGTTCTTAATTTGTGTTCAACTCCTTAAATCACAGGGCATGTTTCTTTTTCATATGTAGTTATGATACTTCCTTGGATGTATGGATATATTTGATCTCTAAGTCCAAGTTTCGGTGCAGCTGATATGATAGATCTCAAGAATTTTGCAGGTTTCTAAGTTTAGTTTAGTAAAATGTTTCAAATCCTTGATACATTGAACAGCTTTAATGATTCATTTAACACCTTATATTGTAATTTATCAATGACAGTTGATGACAAGCGGCTGTAGTGCCTTAACAGTAATATTTATTGAATGTTGATGGTGCTGTTTTGAAAGATTGCTCGATGTGAGTATCTTTAAGACTTTAAGGACCAATACTTCAGTATTTACATGAAAACCAAGCAGGATGATCATTTTTCATTGTTGTCAAAGAAGGCTAAGTTTTCTATCTTGGAATATATGTAATTTCAAATTTGATATACTTGCCACAGCTGCTTTGATGCTATTTGGATCACAAATAAAACTGAATACATACCAGGAAGTAATACAAGGGCTATTTATAATCCTTGCTTCAATTTGCAGCATCAATGATGCTTTCCATGCAGCATTGCAACTTGGGTTATCGGAATGAAGAGTTAAATGTGTTGGAAAAGATTGCTAACCGTTCTCTTCATGGCATGAAACTTCGAAAGCTTTCCTCAAGTAATGATCTGTTTTTTACACAAGTGATCACTGATCAGTATTGATTCACTATTCTCCTTAATGACCTGAAAATCTCCTCTAGTCAATCTTTTGTTATTGTGAATTTGTTTTATGGAAGCCATTGAAATTTGATATGAGACTAGTTTGTTCACAATTTAACAACTTGTAAGGTTCTTTGGATCAGTCCACATAGGTGATTTAAGGCCCCTTACTAGATAGGTGAAAAATAATGTTAAAATAGAGTCTTCCTAGTTAATATTTGTTAACGACTAGTTTTATCAGGCTAGTTTTTTGCAGGCTTATGCTATGGATACGAGGCATCCAATAGATTATAGAACCTTTAGCTAAGACAAATGGTCAAAGTTCAAACTTATTAGAGATCCTTAATGGAAGCAATTTGGAGTCAGGCTATAAGGTAATGTCACAGGATTATGTGAATCAATGTGAGATGTCCAAGAGAACTTAAAGCTAAACAGATAGTTGGAACTTGAAATTATTAGCATTCCTTGGTGGATGCAAGTTGGAGTTTGATACTGATTGAGCAAAGGTGAGTCAGGCTAAGGCAATGTCACAGGATTATGTGAATCAAAGTGAGATGTCCAAGAGAACTTAAAGCTAAACAGATAGTTGGAACTTGAAATTAAAAGCATTCCTTGGTGGATGCAAGTTGGAGTTTGATAATGATTGAGCAATGGTATCACTAACATGCTTATTGACTATCTTCCTTGGCCCTTATCATAAAGGGAATGTGAAAAGCCCCTCGACTAGGGCTTCCCTGTGATGGAACATTTTTGTTTATGCCTAAAAGCCTTTAGTAAAATATGCTTTCCTTTCAATATGGCTCTGGGGAAAATTTTATTGGAGACATCAAGCAAAGTCAAAGGTTTCCAACTTGGCAATTAACATGATCTATTGATTGATAATTTTTGAAGGAACTGGAATTTGATGGCCTATTTACAAGCCTCGTAAGATAAGGCATGTGAAATCTGAAAGAACATTATGAATTGATAGATTTCCCATTGTCTGTATTATACATGGCATTAGTTAGCTAAGTAAATTTGGGAGCTGAATCAAAAGCCTGTCCCAGGTTTCCTTAGGAATACACTCTTACAGACATCAATGGAAATAGTATGAACTCGAAGATTATAGTTGAAACTCAAATACTCTCAGTACATTCTTCAAAGAAGCTTGTAAATTTCAATTGAAAACACGCATTTGGTTTTTCCTATTTCAAGAACGGAAATGGATCCTTTAGTCCATGATACTGGTTAATTTTTTTAATTTGGGTCTACAATGGCTTATAGTATATGGTACTACCCCGTACTCCATACAGGAGGAACCTAACTGTGCTACAAATCAGGCATACATAATGTACGCCTTGCAGGATTTGAACTTGTGACCTCTCTTTCAAGAGGATGAGTTCTGCACCATTAGGCCAACTCGGGAATTGAAATTTAATGTTTAAAGAAATTCCTTCTCAAGGATTAAAGAAATTTTCGGTTGATTTATCTTGGGAATTAGTTTCTCACTAATTGTATATACTTGTCTTTTTTTGCGATATCATGTGAGGTTATCATGCTTAATGTGTTGGCTTGGGGAGACGATAGTTATTTTTTACTTTTCCTTAAGACTGAAAGTTTGTGTGATCTATACATAAAAACAAACAATTGATGAATTAATGTGAAACAAACTGCATTATGTAAGCTTTACCACTTCTCTTTTATAGCTGAGCATGTTGATAATGAAATCACCCAGCTCTTTTTGATTCTCATAAACGAGAAGTTTCTACAGATTAAAGATACTGTCAAAGTTTATAAGTTAATGCTCATATTTGTCAGAGGGACAAATTAACAAGAATTCGTATTTATCTTCTCTTTCATTTGTATTACAAAGCTTTAAATTTCTTTCCATCCATGGTATTTTAGGGTTTATCAACAATCAGTTTCATTGTGGAGATTGCATACATTAGTGCTAAATTTTTAATTGCTGTAATACTAACTGTATTGTCTAAGTCAGCAGTGTTTGAGCAATAATTTCTGTCTATCAAATTAGGATTGAATACATCCCTATATTGTGTATAGTTGTTGATTATTTCATCACAATGACCATTCTTTTTGAACTTTCTATATATTTAGCTTTTGATATTTTCAATATTATAAATTTGATCTTCATCCCTCACATTCTAATAGCTAGGCCAGGCTTGAGAATCTCTAGCCCAAACCATCTTCTTCCTGGAGTAATATTTGTTAGTTCTAGATTTATGGTGATACTTTAGTGTCCTTCTGTATGTTGTATCCTATGCTTTGATATCTCATTTTGTCTTTTTTTGGTAAATTTCCAGTCACTTCAGTACAATAAAAAATATTAATTTCAATTTACAGGTTTGGGTTAGTTTTAATGTGGTTTCTGTAGTGACATGTTTTGCATGAATGCTTTAGATGGTGGTTTTAATATTTTATGACATTTCTGTAGGATTATCAGGTATTTCCCATGAATGTCTGCAATTATGCTAAGCAGTGTCTACTCTTGTGTGAAGGGATAATGGAATGTGTACTAGGAGGAGAGAGAGCCCCAACCTTTTCCTATGACAAGGTTTTTAAAGAAATTTACCATTTTTTTTGTCATTTATCAGTAGCTTTTGTCTTCTCCAGGTTAGTCAAAGTGTCAATACAAAGATCACCTTTCTTTAATATGGCCACTCTTTATATCTTGAATTTTTTTAAGTAATTGCAACTTTTTATGACTTTGTGTTTGGGTTGTGGTTTATAATTTATTTACGTATTTAAACTTTAGATGGCTGGTGCGTGTTCTGAGATTCGATTACCGGATTTGTTTAATAATTATAGAACAATCTTTACTCTGCTACTTGTTACTCTGATATTCAAAACAGACTCTAAAGATATTCATGTACTACTGGGTAAAATCTTTAATAGTTATGTTACGTATGCTGGCATTGGGCTTGGCAGACAGGCAATAAAATGAAATACAATAAAGAAGTGGCAGTTTGTAACAAATGTGTTAGGTGCAGATTTCATTGCAGAAAGCTTAGACTGCATCTATCTAATTGTTTGTGCATCTGTCTATCTATCTGTATGGCTGTCTATACTTTTCATTTTGGTGCAGAATCAATCTTGGAAGTATATTTTTGAAAAATTGCTGGGTTTTGGTGGGGATGGCTGGCCGTCTCCACCAAAACTCAGAGCTGTCCTCAAGTTTCCGAAATGTCTCCTGCAATTTTTGTGAAATTGGAAACGCATTGCAAACGTCTCCTGCTGCCCCCCGTCCCCACTGCAGTTCTGTTTCTGGAATGCTGGCATTTTGGGTGCCAAATTGTTTCCAGGTTTCCCTGGAGATTAATTAGAAAAAGAGGAGAGAAAAAATATATATCACCTTTGAAAAACACACATATGAAGGAAAACGTTCACATGTAAAGATACAATCTTCAAAAGCAAAATATGAAAAAAAAATGTACATGATATTCAATTCTTTGGAAATAAAAAAGATGAACAACACCTATTGTCCAAAGAAAATAATGCATCATAAAACAACAATTAAATTTAGTCCAGTAGAATGCTTTAGCTATAGTTGCTTCTAAATATTCCCCAAAACCTTGTGTTGGTTCTCAGCACATATAGAAAGTCAGTTACTCATTATTAAACACTTATCATTATTTAGTTATCACTCTCTTAATGATAGCAGATTTCCACAATCCATGTAAATGTTGCCTGTTTGTTTCTGGATTTGATTGTGTATGAATTTGTTACTATCAACGTTTCAGATCAAACTCCATGATCCATCATCAGGATGAGAGAATTCAAGGATGAGAAAGATGACGGATCAAACTATGGTAAAAAATCCATGCACAATCAAATCCAGAAACATACAGGCAATATCAATATCTTTGTCAGTTATTATCAGATAGGGAGTAAGCCAATTATAATAAGCTGAGCTTACACGTGGAAAGCAAAAATTGTACATGTGGGAATAATTTTGTACAATTGCTATTTGCTAGCAAAATCTTGTTTTCAGACATGCAGAAAAGACAGAAAGCGCATAGGGAGTAGAAGATTTAAAGGGTCCTTAAGTCTAAAGGGACAGGATCTATGGAATGTTGGTAAGCATCTTGAGGTCCATTTGTGGCCAAGTGTGGTCGACATGCTGGGATTGGATTAGATTGAGTTAGCACCTATACCTTTTCAGTATGTAATACATCTATTGTATTTTCATTGTTTTTCTTTGAATATCGTACAGTTTTGTTTTCCTCTCAGAAATTCTGGCAAACTGATCCAACATTTTTTGTTACTCTGTTGAGTTCAAGGCGTTTTTAGTTTTTGCTAATAATCTCTTAGAATGTTAGTTCTGGTTGTTCTTAGTTGGCTTCCTATTGTTTAGGAACTTGTTTATTTTTTTGTTCATTCAGCTAGTTAAATCTGAAGAATCAAATCAGTTGGGTCCATCATGATTTTTCCACTGCTGCTCTCCATCCTGCTGATGGATCATGGAGTGTGATCCGAAACGTTGATGCAAATGATTATACACAGTTAGATCTAGTAAACGCTCACAATAATATTAATATCTTTTAAACCAAATTGGTCTGTAGAACCTATCAAATATTGACAACCTAATTTGTCTTTGACCTTGCTGCAAAATACGTTCTTAGAGTTGTCCTCAAGAAAATTCTGAGGACAGACAATTTGGTGTTGGGCCTATGTTTTTCTCAGAGCAAAGTTTTTATTTCTTATTAGAGCAGAGTTAAATTATAATTAAACTTCTTGTGTTTAATAGGCAACTTCCAAAATTTGAAGAGGTTAATATACGTCGCTATAATTACTCAATGGGAAAGTTTGTACGACTTAAAGAAATAATCAAAATGGTAGTCCACTAGTGTTGCTCAAAGAATGGATTGTATTGTAAAAGTGAATCTTTTAATGCCTGAAACGTAAAAGGTATGAAGTCAAAAGAAAATATAAAAGGCAAAGGATGAAGCAAGCTGTTAAGCCAGAGCAAAAAGTAATGAGGAAAAAGGGTAGTTTTGGGTAGTAACAGTGAACATAGGATAAGGAATGGGTGTAATCAGGTAAAGCATGTGTGAGAGTAGGTGAATCCTATGTGATATTTGATTGTCAATGGAATATTCTTGATGTTGGCTCAAACAAAAGAAAAAATAGATAAATAATAAACTCAAGATTTCTTAATCTGATCATATTTAGCATTTATTAGCAGTCATAATAGAAGATTACATACGCTACAAAATTCTTCATTTAATGCAATTCATTCTTTGCACCTTATGACCACTAACAGTATGTGTTGCGCGATCAGATTGGGTGAAGAACCATTTGTCAATTCTGGCTACATGTTTCCAGGCCTTTCTATCAAACTTTAACAACAGATTATATCAAACAATTGAATCTTAGAGATGCTGAGAACAAGTATGCCAACAAATTCTTCATTAAAATGATTTAAAATTTTTTCAAGATAGCCATGCATGTGACGGGCAGAACAAAAAGTACACAATTATTCCATTTTTGCAAGACATCAATCTAATACTAAAATTTACCGATTTGTTGATTTCTGCTAGTCGATAGGAAAAAAAGTTAAAGACCAACATAATTCAAGCTACAATAATGACTTGAATTGGCCACAATTATTCAAAATTTTGTGAGATTGGAATGTTATCACAGTTGTAGTTGCTGGCTACCAAATGTTATCTGTATAATACAGGCTAATCTATTTGTTCTCATAGAAAAAAAGAAAGAAAGATAAAGATCAACATAATTCAAGTTACAATGGTGACTTGAGTTGTGCAACAATTATTCAACATTTTGTGAGATTGAAATGCTATCGCAGTTGTAGTTGCTGGCTTCCAAATGCTTTCTGTATAACTCAGACTAATCTATTTGTTCTATAACCAGACAGTCTTTGGAACATGTCTAAATCTTTTACTTTCTTCTCATATGGAGATGGAATCTATTCATCAGAAGGGTATATGGTGTATCAACTTCACTTGCATCCCTTTTTACCAGTAGTGAAATTCCTTTATTTGCTAAATGTGACCTCTTTTCTAGTTTTATTGCAATGCATATTCCTTGGAGCTTTCTGTTGACAGTTTTTCGTCTCTTGTAATGCAGTTAAGGAAGTCAGCGATTCCACATGGAAAACACTTGTCCTAGAGAGTGATGTTCCTGTGCTTGTTGACTTTTGGGCACCGTGGTGTGGACCTTGTCGAATGATAGAACCCCTAATAGATGAACTTGCAAAGCAGTATGCTGGCAAGGTCAGATGCTTCAAACTTAACACAGATGAGAGCCCACGTATTGCAACTGAATATGGTATCCGGAGCATTCCAACTGTAATGCTATTTAAGGGTGGAGAGAAGAAAGATACTGTCATTGGGGCTGTGCCAAAAACTACTTTAACTGCAAGCATTGAAAAGTATGTAGAGTGGTAGATTAGAGTTTATGAATGTAATTTTGAAGATATTTCATATGAACATGCCCCATGTCAAATTGACTTTCTTGGCACTGAAATTATTGTAGTTTTCCAAAGGATTTACGAGGGGATTGGTTGTTTTTTATGTATATACTTTATATTGAGTTTGTATTTTCATTTGATATGGAATTAATTTACAATGTAGAGGTATTTATACCTGGGTCCACCTTTTATGCTTTATATATATTGATGCTGGTACCTGCACTTAGCTGACACATTTACAAAGACTTGTGGAAGCCTGATCCGGGACAGTGATAGACAAGTTTACTACACACTCTTATCAGTCTATATATCCCATTTATTTGGGATGCTTGTACTCCTCTTTTATCTCACGACATGACGTGCTAAACATCTTGAAGCATTATGTAATGGTATTTGCTGTTATGCATGTTAAAGGGATTCACATCACCATTTGTTTTCAGTGATGTTTATTAGGTATTTGGTTTGTTTTGAAAAACATGAATTTTGAAGGAAACTTGTTAACTTCAATTTATCCCTGGCATCCTTGTTGATTTATAATGTGATGTATTCTCTATGTTCCTCCTCTCTCCAAGGATTCTGGTTTATGCTATCATTCACTAGGAACTCAGAATTTGAGGTTATGCTTAAAGAAAGTGGATAGTAATGAAAGATGCAAGCTCTTCTATCTGTCTCTTTTGACTGCAAGTTTTTATTTTAATTTTGCTAACTGCAAGGATTAGGCTTTAGTTCCATGACAGCCAAAGAAGTTAGTAGGATAATGTCAGCCCTCTGATTGATCTACTATGTCCAACTTTTTGTTTTTGTTTCATTGCATTCTTGATTTTCTTTGCACCTGGCTGTGATATTCTCAACTGAAATTTGAGAAATTTATTGCAAGTATCAGTTAATCGTTTATTCAGGCTTATCTGACTGATCATTAATTTATTTGCAATAAATTATCTTCAAATTACTAAATCCTTGTGTTTTTCCCATGTGAAATAATTAGCTGAACTGTTCCAAGCTGGTGAATACTCACTTTTTTATCAAACTACATTTGAATGATGTGACTGTGCTTTAATATTATTTATTTGCTTTTCTTCTATGACATAGGTAATTATATTGTTGCCAGGCCGGACTGAACACTGTTCATGATAAGTTCATGATAGTGTTTCTCCTTATTTGTTAAAGATACCTATTGATATAAATCCCTCTTTCTTTTCTCCTTGCACTTATGTACTTTGTTCTGACTGGTTGCCTCAAAAATGACATCTGTGCAGATGTGTGAATGTTAACTGTGACATTTTTAGCACTCTCTGACATATGCTGCTGTCTCAGGGGCTTTCTGGCTTACTGAGGCCTGTGGGAATATTGCGAAGTCCCATTTATTCCCAAGCTCTGTCATAATATTGAAAAATATGCAAGGCTTAGGTCTGTGTAAAGAAACTTCGTTGTGTGCGTCCGCCATCCACAACTTGTTTGTCATATGCGAAATCTTTCAGCAGGTGTCTAGTTATTCTATAGTTTTAAGAACAACCCTAGATTTTCAGCAACTTATTCCCAAATGTCCGCAGGAAAAATGTGGGAGTAATAACCAGGTTGATAATGTGAATGTGGACTTTGCTCAACGAATACTTTAGTCATATATTATTGTAACATGATTTGAAATGATAAACTGAGCTTGTTCTCTGTGTTTATGGACTCAAATATCTGAGACTCTCAAGGATAACTCAATGAGCTAAAGCCTTGAGATTCTGATAGTTGCCAGGAAACTCCATTGTAGGAACATGGACCATGTACCCATTCCTGTATCTGCAATTTCTGGTTGTTTCATTTACATACAGAATAGCTTTCTCCTTATTCTCTTTCTAATATACACTATTTTGATTGATATCACTGTCCCCATCCCTGTACCAGTACTGGTACCACCATGTCTCCTTCAAACTTATGCTTGAGAATGACTTAACAATTTGAAGACTCCAGAATGTTACTTGTAAGGGTTTCCCCATTGTTCAATAAAACCTTGGACTAAAGCACACATTAATATTCATGGAATTCTACTGTTGAGTTATTATACTGAGGGGTTTTTGCTTATTTCTTATTGTTTGTCAAGTTGTCAGTCCTAGTTTCTGTTTTTAAGATAACTCAATTTCTCTTTGAATTGTTTTGTGAATTTTCTTCATTTCCTGACACGCCTTATGGTTCTTGTGATTATTTTACGTTCCCCACTTAGAGGCCTAATAAACATTAAATGTCCATGCTCTTGATTTCCTTGTAATTGTATATGGGCCTTAGCCACAATTTCTGATTTCAGTAATCATATTATTGATAGAAAATGAAAATGTGAGTTGATAAATTTCTTATATGGGCCTTGGTCACAATTTCTGATTTCAGTAATCATATTATTGATAGAAAATGAAAATGTGAGTTGATAAATTTCTTACACAAAGTGAAGGAGCTGTGCAGCTGCAAAGCACTCTAAAGCATTACAGGCCTCCTATATCCTCATTTGTTTTTTTTGATAGTTGACACCCGAATGTTTGTATGATCTAATGTTGAAATATTTAAATAGAATTTTAGTTAAGTAATATTTTGAACAAGAGTAATGATGATTCATTTCATCTCTTCTGATCGATTAACCCATATACCAATCCAAGATTTTAAGTAAGGATACTGTCTAAGACAATATAGGTATGCATTTCTTAGCATCATTAAGAACAACAAAACTTATTATTTGGCAGATATGAATGAGTTCAGCTTCAAGTGCAATGTTTTGTAGGGCTAATTGGAGAGGGAAGCCTTGGTATCAATTTGCCAATTTTTTTTATAAGGATACATAGATGTTGACCTCTACTTTTGTACCCTTTTGTCGACTCAACATCTGGTTATTGTTTATGTTGATGGTTTGGCATGTCTTTATGTTTTGAAAGGTCATTTGGTTTGTTGTCTGTCTAGTAGTGCATGAAAGGACATTTCCCTGGCTCTGATTGTAGAGTTTCAGACTACAACTGTGATGCAAACATTTGTTTCAGCTGTGGGAGGTGCCAAAGTATGAGGTTGCATGGCAGCGGGAGCAGATTGAGAGAAAGTAACACGAGCAGTTATTCTTACTTTTGTATAAGCTGCGGTCAAAGACAGAAGAAAGGTGCTCTTGCAAACATTGTGCAGTGGTACGAGAAAACGTCTTGATCTGTGATGAGCCATGGAGGTATAATACTTAATATTTAATGAAGGAGGTTGCAGACATTCACAACAGTGATAAATGTACAGAAAGCAATGGTTTTTCACTTCAATGTAGTTTGTTTCACGTTCTGTAAGCTGCTTCTGGATTTGATTGTGTGTGTTTTTGCATC
This sequence comes from Thuja plicata, assembly GCA_018584345.1. NCBI lineage: Eukaryota > Viridiplantae > Streptophyta > Pinopsida > Cupressales > Cupressaceae > Thuja > Thuja plicata. Next base: position 698,867 of record MU224829.1, on the reverse strand, counting down.
AATGTTTTGGATCACACTCCGTTATCCATCATCAGGATGAAAATGATAGAGCATAAGGAGAGAGAACCTGTATTGTTTCATTTTGACAGGATGAGAATGATAGAGCATAAGGAGAGAGAACCTGTATTGTTTCATTTTGACAGGATGAAAATGATCGAGCATAAGGATAGAGCATAAGGAGAGAGAACCTGTATTGTTTCATTTTGACAGGATGAAAATGATCGAGCACAAGGAGAGAGAACCTGTATTGTTTCATTTTAACAGGATGAAAATGATCGAGCATAAGGAGAGAGAACCTGTATTGTTTCACGTTCTGTAAGCTGGTTCTGGATTTGATTGTGTGTATTTTTGCATCAATGTTTTGGACCACACTCCGTTATCCATCATCAGGATGAAAATGATAAGAACATAAGGAGAGAGAACCTGTATTGTTTCATTTTGACTGTAGAAGTTGTGATTCAGCTCAACTATGAAACAGATCAGACTGCAGAAGGCAAACAATGACAGAGAAATGGAGAAGACGAGCAAACTCAGCTATATCAGTTCTTAACTATAAAAAGATATATCATTCTTATTTCCTTCTTCAACATGCAGATAAAATACATCACGTAGAAGGTTTAAACAGCGAACAACATGAGCGTCTCTCTTTTTATTTATCTCTACTTTATCTCCGCTAGATCACAACGACATGGAAAAGAGTGATGGGTATCTCATTACGGTAACCAAATTAAAGGACTTCCTTGTCTAAACAAAGGTTGAATGAACATAAACATTTTACGTTGAGAAAATTGTGAAGTGACTTTAGGTCCTCACCTCAGTACTTGGCCCACTTATTTTTCTCTAGTGATAGAATAACTTAATTGATTTAAGTTATTTTATGATTTTAGCTGGTCATATGGCAGTTATATTTAGTTATTCAATCTTGTTATGGAATGATTTGGGTTATCATTTATACGTATCTTTTTGAAAGTATCAATAGATAGAGAGTATTATGAAGTGTTTAATATGTTTTAAGACATTTTTGGAGTGATACAAGAACATTATATACACTTTTAGGTCTTAAAGAGGTGAGGTGGTGATATGAAGGTTAATACTTTTGTAGATTCTTTGATTCGTATTTACGAGACTTGGGCTTATTAGATGATTTGGTCACTTCCTCATATTTTTTTAAATGGAATTCTATTATCTTGTGGATAAGTACTATACATACGAATATGAATTTAATTTTTCTAAGTAGTGTAGTTTCATAAATACGTACTATTATTTTAATTTCTTAAATAATAGGAATATTGCTTTATCTTATTATATGTCATGTAGGATATCATCCCAACAAGAAGACTCATAAAGTGAATAACAACCTAAGAAGTTAAAATTTTATGATAAATAAATATGTATCAAATAATCGAAATGATTAATGGCTCAGTTGAGACACCTTAATTCTAATAGAGTTAAAATCCATTTTAGATTTTATGTCAATTTGCATTGTGTATGATCAATTCTCTGTATCATGAGATTGACTTGAGAAATGAAAATGATAATATAAATGTAGAGATTGACTTGAGAAATGAAAATGATAATATATGAAAGTGGGTGAAAGGATGAGTATAATGAATAGTAATTCTATAAGAATTACACATGAATAAGACAAGATGAGATGAATAGAAAATGTGGGAAAAATTTGTTCAAATGACATCAGCTTTGCACAAGAGTGTTTACCATTTACTAGTATATAATAATATTAGATCACTCCATTAAAACAATACATGAAGTTAAATAAAAATTGACGTGTACAAATTTTATTATTTTAATAATATCTTTCAAGCTCATTGTACATTAATTCTAATAGGATAAGATTAGGTTACAAGGAAAAAGTAATTTGTTGTTTTTAGCAATTTGTATAATTCAATGAAAAAAAGGTGCTTCCATTATCTTATTGTACTCCAGATAAGTAACACGTTGGTGCAACCTAAATTTTGTTTAACCTTCATGACAGTAAAAATATGTGCGTGTAAACATAAAATGATTTTTTCAATTGAATATAGGATAATTAAAAAATGTGTTGATTAATTTAGATTAAATAAGGAATTCATTCCATAGTGTGATGGTGTTTTTGTTGTGGCTACCAAGGTTTAAACCTCTATTAGGCCACTATGATCATATGTTAATAACTTTGTTGATCCAATGTGTTCGTGGATTTGAGCCTCAATGTTGATGTTGTTACTGGTGTTTATGCTAGAGATTCACTAGTGTTCATGCTTGTGCTCCATACCCTTGCTGGGGTGGTGCTCTCGTGAACCTTGTGCACCTATTGGGTTAGTGCGCTTGATGGTTTGGCTTGTTCGGTGTTCATGCTAAAGGACATCACACATCTGGTCATTGGTCCATGCTAAATAACCCATGTAACTAATAAAAAAATAGATTAAATAAGTTAGGATTTATAGTTGAAAAACAAATGAATGTGATATTTAGTTTGATAATTGATACTGGAAAAGTGACAAGTTCAATGTCGGAAACAAATGTTATATTATGGTGACTGATCAGGAAAGTGATTTACTTGATTTACCTTTCAAGTGATTTACCTTTTTGCAAGGCGTGGGGCTTGGGGGCGGAGCCCTCGAGAAATTTTTTTTTGAGTCTTATTTTCGGCCGATTTCTTGACCGACATGTTCTAACCCTAAAGCAACATAAATTTTGTATAAATTGGCTTAGGGTTAGGGTTTCATTATCATGTTGTATGTTTTACGACGGTATTGAGCTATAAGGGATCTGCGCATTGCGATCCGATTGTAACCACTGGATAAGAATAATATTGGACTTCGTTGTTTGGTGGACGTAGCCCAGGGTTTGGGTGAACCACGTTAAATCTGTGTCTTGTGTTCTCTTCTGGTTTGGTTTATTATCCTCTGATATATGTTATATTTCTGCATGTCATTGTTATTTCTGCCTTGTTAATCCTAACAAGTGGTATCATAGCTACGGTTGTTTTCAGTTATCCTCTACAGGAAGGTCTCATGGTTGAGCGGGAGTCTCACGGTCAAGTGGGAGTTATGACAGATGAGGGTAGGCTGAAGGTTGACAAGTTTAATGGGCAGAACTTTCAGTTATGGAAAATGCAGATGGAGAACTATCTCTATCAGAAGGATTTATGGCGACCTTTGGGAGGAGTGTCCAAGAAAGATCTAGCTATGTCTCAGGAGCACTGGAACATTCTGGATAGAAAGGCACTGGGCAACATTCGCTTATGCCTAGCTCAATCGGTGCTATTTAATATTACGAAATCAACGACAACTAAAGAGTTGATGGAATCCCTAGCAAAGTTGTATGAAAAGCCTTCCGCTTCGAATAAGGTATTTCTTATGAAGCGCTTATTTAATATGAAGATGGTAGAAGGTGGGTTAGTGGCTGATCATTTAAATGAGTTTAATACAGTTACTAGTCAATTATCCTCTGTGAATATTAATTTTGATGAAGAAATTAGGGCTCTCTTGATTTTGTGTTCTTTGCTAGAAAGATGGAATAGCTTGATAATGGTCGTTAGTAACTCTGTTGCTAATACAAACACCCTAAAATTTGACAATGTTATTGGTGTTATTCTGAGTGAGGAAATTTGTAGGAAAAGCTCAAGTGTATCTACATCAGGTAGCGTGTTGAATGCAGAAAGTAGAGGCAAAACAAGAGATAGAGGAAACAACTTTGGAAATCATGGGAAATCATGAGGGAAGTCAAAGGGAAAGAGGTCTCAATCAAGAGGACCTAGTGACTGCTAAAACTGTGGAAAACCAGGTCATAAGAAGAAAGATTGTTGGTCTCGGAAAAATAAAGGAGACAAACAAGAAGGCAATAAGGAGGCAAATGTGGTAAGTAATAAATCTGACGATGATGTTTTGGTCCCTTCCCTTGAAAATGCTGATGATTCATGGGTTTTAGATTCAGGGGCTTCTTTTCATGCTACACCCCATAGGAATTATTTTATTGATTATGTCCAAGGTGATTTTGGGCTAGTTTATTTGGGAGATAATGAACCTTGTCAAATTGTTGGGAAGGGAAGAATTAAGATTAAGTTGCAGAATGGGAATCATTGGCTACTACAA
>MU224829.1:681325-691962 GCA_018584345.1 Thuja plicata | reverse complement strand
TTAAATAATATTTCATACCACTATGCATTTATACCGATTGATGTTGATTTAACTAAATACTATTGTTATCGATTGATATGGTTTATCATCGATTTGTATTTACTTCGGCTGTATCGGTTATACTGATATGTAATCAGTTAAACTTAATGAAATCTGAGTGGGTGATTATAAGCTGTGTACTGATTACTATCGGTCTTAATGTTTGGAAATAAATCAACGTTTGGCTATTAACGTTATTGTGTATAAATTACGCAGAATATATTCAGCAACAAGTATTATGCAGTGTTTACTTTGATAAAGACACCGATCAGTTGCATTAAGGATCGGTTGTTTTGAACAGTAGTTAATGTGAGAAGAGGCATGACGGTATAGAGTCATGTCTCCTTGGGGAGACATGCCTCTATACCACCATGGCTCTCCTATAAGAGATCATTACTTGATCGATCAAAGACAAGTATACAACATATAATACAAGTCTCATTCAAGCAATTAGCATATTATTGATATTAATATATTTATACATATTTCTTATTATATTAGTAATAAATATATGTATATATATTGTGATTAAATATATATTATATATATTGAGATTATCCATATATATATTGGATTTTGAAAAGAAAATTAAAAGACATAAATCTGATCCAAATTTAACACAGACAATCAGAGTGCCATTCATCTTGCAAAGAATTCTGCTTTGCATTCAAAGACAAAGCACATAGAGTTGCGGTATCATTTCATTCAGTCAGTTTTGGATGATGGACAGTTAAATCTGGAAAAGATTCATACAGATGATAATCCAGCGGATATGTTTACAAAGGTTGTAACAAGGGAGAAGCTGAATTCTTGTTCAGTTTCGGTTGGTCTTCTAGATTGAATAGACTAATAGAATAGCAAAGTCCAGGACGGTTGGATCCAGTGGGAGCTTCACAGGGTAGTGGTTTAGCTACAAGATCAGTCTTCAAATGGGAGAATTGTTGGTTTATGTGGAGCCTGATCAGTCCCCAAGTGGGAGATTGTTATATTATGGTGACTGATCAGGAAAGTGATTTACCTGATTTACCTTTCAGCAAGGCGTGGGGTTCGGGGGCGGAGCCCTTGAGAAATTTTTTTTTGAGTCTTATTTTCGGCCAATTTCTTGACCGACATGTTCTAACCCTAAAGCGACATAAATTTTTTATAAATTGGCTTAGGGTTAGGGTTTCATTATTAAGTTGTATGTTTTACGACGGTATTGAGTTGTAAGGGATCTGCACACTGCGATCTGATTGTAATCACTGGATAAGAATAATATTGGACTTTACTGTTTGGTGGACGTAGCCCAGGGTTTGGGTGAAACACGTTAAATCTTTGTGTCTTGTGTTCTCTTCTGGTTTGGTTTATTATCCTCTGATATATGTTATATTTCTGCATGTAATTGTTATTTTTGCCTTGTTAATCCTAACAACAAATTTGTCAATGCTCTATATTTTAGGGTTGATTTAGATTAATATATTTGATTATGCATATCAATTTTAGCTTCACCTACATTTGTGGAACTTAACCTGAGCATAATCTTGACTTGATGTTTATTTTTGATCGATGATAGCCACTTTTGATTGGAGCTTTGAACCAGTGTGGTCACAATAAGGGGACCCATCATCGAGAACAAACTGAGTCATTAACACCCTCTCCTTTAATCACAATGGAGAAACCCTCCTCCCTGCCACATACAATCTCTAGCATGACCACCAATGTTATCCCCACCACCAACAACTACACGCACAACCACCAAGGTGGGCCCAAACCAACATTAACACTTGTATTTGGACCAAGCAAGGATTTGAACCTTGGTTGCACCATTAGCAATGCAACCAGTCACCACTACACCACAAGGTGATCCCCAACTTGACTTGATGCTTGTAGATATGGTTTGGTAGAATATGGCCTCTCAAGGGTCACATACCTCATTTTCTAATTTTTGCTTAGTGTAATGGTAGGGTGTGTTTATAACACCTTCATGGTATCTATCAAATAGCATGGGTCATGTTCATTTTTATCAAAGGTCCCTAACAAACTAGTTTTGTGACTAACTAAAACAATCGCATGGGTCATGTTCATTTTATCAAAGGTCCATAACTAACTAGTTTTTTGACTCTAACTGAAACAGTTGAGGACACTTGGTTTAAGATGACACAATAAACATGCAAACACAAAGTTATTTATCCTTTAAACTCTTAGATCTTATGTTTGTTTTCACATTTCAACATTATAGAGGATTTCAAAATGAGTCCCTTAATACAACAATCAAATACACAAATCCTCACAAGATGCATTAAGTCAACTTGCAATATTTAATGATTTAGTTGATAATGTAGGAATATAAATTATGAAAAAAAATCAAGATTTGATCTCGTAGGTTTACATTATGAAATATTATAAACTAATATTATACACAATTATATTCCTTATAATTATAAAATATAACAAAAATACTAGACATAAAAAACAATTTTTTTTAAAAATTAAAATTGAATACTAAGATTTTTTTTTAAAAAATTTATATCAAACATGTCCTAAGATTAACCATTGCAAAAGTTCATAGTTATCCCCAAGTGCTAAACAAGCTATATTTCAAACAACATGGTGTGCATATGAGAACAACATGGCCTTATCACAAAGACCACTCTTTGTTTCTATTTTTATAACATATGGGATTTTCAAACATGGATCACATCCAAACTCACATGCCTTGCCATATGTTATGAAACATTATCTGACTTCACATGGAATTCAAACTAAGATCAATGTGTTTTTTTTATAAGCTTAGCTTGTTACCACCCCCATGACCCAACATGACATTCTTCTACACGAGGATAACCAACCCAAAAGTGGCCCAACAACTTTTGGGATAGTGAACTTGTCAGAAGCCAAGGCAATCAAAGACAAAGACTTTATGGTCATTTTTTAATTTCAACAATGTAATCCAAAAACAAAGACAATTTGGTTGAAACCCATGAATTTGCTTGACAATTTTCACCATTAGACTATGGAGTGTGGGCCCACCCTTATGCCATAAAATGGATATATCATTTTTTATTTGAATTATTATTCTTTATTGGATCAAGGAATATTCCAAATCCCTTAGAAACTTACAAAAAGATAAGCATTGGACTAAAAAGGTCCCCATGCTTGTTTGGAATAAAAAAAAATCAAATTAATAGAAGTCTAAAATGGCAGCATACATGCACCGAAAGAATTAAGTTTCCAATAATAACGTTGGACAATAATATTATTAAAACTTGTCGTGACAAACTGTCATTGTACCGCATGCTGTGATGTGACAGGGTTACATTTCAAGGGTTTGAAAAACAGAATTATTATTTCTATTAAATAAAGTGGATAATGGAGCAGATGATAACTATGGGTAAATGTGTCCTTGGATTAGGAACCTTCCAATTATTTTACACAAAAATGATGGATTATATTTTAGTTTGGGTTATATATATATATATTTATGATTTAATGTTTTTCTTTTTTAGGGTAATTTTGGTTATATATTAGTTATGAGTATGTGAGTAGTTTATTTAGTATTTGTCATAATAATGTTATATTTATAGAGGGCCATGTCTACGGGGCAGAAAATTTGTGACAATTTTTTTGGATTTATTTATTAAATTAAAAATCACAGACACTATTGTCTGTGATTTTTAATTTAATTAACAAATTCAAAAAAAATGTCACATCAGGTGCAAATTTTCTGCCCCGTAGACTTCTAGAATTATAATGTCTTAGTCATGCTTAATTATTGAGTCCCCTCTAAGATCAAGCTCACTTAACTTGCTACTCATTATATATGGAGGAGTAAAAATTGATTAAAAGTACATAGATGAATCTTGATAAAACATCATATAATTTGATACATTACAAAAACATCACATAAAATTAAATTATGGGACTTACATACCCATGTAATGAGAAAATTGCTTCGATATATTAACAAATGACATAATCTTGTGCAAACTCATGCCCCTTTCCCTATGCCTAGATACCCATTAAACACATTCATATACATTTATCTCCACCCAATGTTTTACATATCCTATAGATTCACCTTATCTACTTATTTATTACATATTTCAATACAAACATTACCTAGACTTAAATTTGGCCTCTTTCATATCCCAACTCATCATTTCCAAATTAAATTTTTTAATTTTAAAATTCAATAACTCTCAAGAATGTTTAAACCTAAGTTTGTGTGATGTTTTGTATCCTACACGCATTCATTGCATTCATTTTGGACATCTAGAATTTGAGAGTTATATTTGCATATTATTCACATTCACATTTTGATTAGTTCACTGCAAGACAAGAGATTGATTTTACATCATACTTACACATTGCTATGCATTTAACTAAGAAAATATGTCCCCTTGCAATATACCAAAAGCCCTAGTGAGGTATTATTGAATACCACTAGCCCTTAGATATTCAAAACAAATAAAAGTTATATAAGCATATCAAACAAAGTGAAAAATATAATTATACATATCTCATAGTACAAGATCACAAAGATATGACAAATTTGTGACCATAATTTTGGTCCCGGTACCAAAATTTTGAATGGAAGCAAAGGTGCGAAAAATGCTTCCAACACTAATGTATGAGAGGAAATATGTACAAAAACTAGACAAATTATACAAATATAAAGCAATGAATACAAAAAATACACCATAACATATCAATTTACTTGAGAAAAATCCTTTTAAATGAAAACCCCTCTTGAAAGCGACAATGTATTATTCAGTAATCAAAAGTTATAATGTGCTTGCAAAGTTATTGCGAACCAAAGATATTATAAAGATGATCCATCAATGGATGAGAGGAATACCACAATCGTTGTTAATGCACGAGTAAATATCAACAAGATTAAGTAGGAAATATTGACTAAGATGGATGCACATATAGAAGATGTCAAGGAATCAATTGGATGAATCTAATTTCCAACCAAGGTTATAGAAATTCCTAACACATGGATCTTGACAACAAGATTTGGGAAGAAGGACAAATGGGAGAATTAGGAAAAAGAGGAGGAGAAAGATAAGGAGGAGAAGGAGGAGGATTAAATAAAGAATAAGAAAAGTAGCAAGGAGGATGTGGTGGTGGAAGAAATAACATAGAAGTGGAAGAACAAGACGATCAAGAAGAAGAATATGCTTATGAAGATTTTATGCAAAATTATCCATAATTAATCAATATTAAGGATAATTATTATTAGAAGAGGGAAATATGCTAAACCCTTTATCGTATAGGCACATACGGTTAAGATTGGTTATCTTGTGGCTACCTTAACTCTATACTAAGTTATGTAATTATGAATATAGTCTTCTATAGGTAGTTAAGTAGATATGGGTAGTCTTATATATGTATTTAAGTAGGCCTATGTACTTTTCAATGCGCAAATATGGTGTATATATATGAGGTATAGGTTAGTTATTATAATCATGTTGAATATTGTGTTTTTATTTAAGACTATTTGAGGTTGCTTCATCGAAGTGGTATAATATTATCAAGTTTTGCAATATATTTCTTATTATATTATTTTATTGTGTAAGTTGTTTTAGTACAAATGGTGTTAGAGTATGATCTTGGCATTATGAAGGCAAGAAACAATACACTTTTTTAAGATTTAGAATTTGGGAAGCACGTATCTCTATGATTTTAGTGATTTTTCTACTTTTAAAGAGTTTTTTCAAGACCATGTTGACTTTGTTAATATATAGGTTTGAGAAAATTTGTTATAAAAATTCAAGGAGTTATTACATAGAATTAGTTTTTCAAAAGAATTCACTCATATAACAAAAAATCAATTTTTTTTTTAAAATACTCTAGAGGGTTAAACAAACACAAGTTAATCCAATCACAATATTTGTTTGGAGGTAATTGAAGTATTTTTAAAATAATTTATTACAAAATTAGGGTTTCCATCGAATTCATTCCCAAGTATACAAATCAACAAGAATATTAGATCTTTTCTAGGAAGTGAGATGTAAGCCCTACTTAGTTACAATTAATATTTTAGATTGTTGGATTTATTTTGTGGGATTGTTTCAAAATTTAGGGTTTTCACCTGTAGACACCTAAAAATGACCTAATTCCTCTATTGATTCAATTATTTACTTAATTAATTCATTATTCTTTTCATCTATTATTTAAATAAATATTCCAATTTATTTAAATAATTCATTATCCTTGTCTTTCTAAAATTAAATAAATTCTTATTTAAGCCTTTTCTCTAACCCTATTTCCTTTATTTATTAAATAAGCACTTTTGTTTATTTTCTAAATCATTAATCCTCTTCGTTTCATTTTAGCCAATCATGTGCAATCAGATGGGTCAACTCTTAAACCTTTTTCCACATGCCACTTGTCATTCATCTCTTCATTTGACCTTTCCAACTTAGCTTGTGTCTAGGTTCATTGCATCTTGAAAAGTCAACAACTCCCTTCCACATCTTAATCCTATCCACTCATCACTTTTGCCTCTTAATCTCCTTCACCCAAGACAAACCCTTACCTAACATCCCAAATCTATAAAAGGGAGGCCTCACTCCTCATTTGCATCTCTTGCATCTAATTGTGACTTAGACATTACTTATAGCATTTACACACCTGAGCACTTGAGAAATTTTAGTTTCCATTCTAGTTTAGTTTCTTTGAGAATTTGCATTAGATAATCTAGATATTACATGTTAGGTAATGAAATCAATTTAGTTGGATTTTCATCTTGCATTGAATTTAATTTCTTAGCTTTAATCTAGCATCCTTCATCTTTAGGTTAATCTTTGCATCAATCATCTTGTGAAGTTTGTGGCAAGTTCCTCATACTTGTTCTCAAATCCTTCATTCATCCACCATTTTAGCTTGCATATGTAATATTCATAGTGAGATTATTGTATTGTATTGGGAGAGCACATCCACAAATTCTCTAAGAGAAAATCAAACAAGGTTGATTGGGTGGCAGGGATAACTTTAAGAAACCCCCTACTAGGAAAAAGTGTAAAATCCTGGCGAATCGCACATTAATTTAGGGGAAATTTTTTCTTGATGATGGTGAATTGTTTTTTCCAAATTAGCAAAATAATATAAAGGCGAAGGCGATTTTTTCCCTGCCCAATGAAAATTCCATAAAATCCTAGCGAATAATACATTAATGTGGGGAAAATATATATTGCATGAGGCAAATTTGTTTCTTTTGAAGTAAATACATTATAATATATGAGGCGAATGATTTTTTGTTGAAGGGTAAAAAAATAATTGTGTTGGCAAATTTTATGTGCCTTTAGAAAAAATATATATATTTTTGGCTAATCTATCGTTAAGTATCGGAAAAATAAATATTTGATTGGCGATTTTCAAAAGATGGGACTTGTCAATGCGTCATGTGGGCCAACGCCAACTAATAATTTGTTTGCAGATTAAACACATGTTGGTATCCATAGGCACAAAAATTTACATCGACACACAACCTAACAGTAACATCCATCATTTTATAATGTTAAATGTCTTATTTGAGACCGTTTGATGATCCTAGATGAATGGTTGAAGTTTAATTAATCTGCACCATAACTATTATCTAATTAATGCAACATCATGTAATGACATCACAGTTGTCGTTAATAAAAGAAATATTTTATCGCTGACACTAAATCTGGCTATTTCTAATTTCACACACTCGTGCTTTTAATATGAAAGATTTACAAAATTTTGAAGGACAAATGAATTAATTAGGTTAGAGAAAGAATTAAGGGCTATTTATAGATGGTCTACGCTTCCTTCTTCTTTAATTCTCCTTTGGTTTGGGTTTGCCTTTGCTAGTGCTTGAAAGATTGCCTCTGGTTTTGGTTTTTAGGTTGTATTAGTATAATTTCAGATATTGTGGTAGTTGTTTTTTGAAGATGGACACTCCTATCCGTTTGATAAGCACATCTGCGGAGGAAAAGAAGGCCTTTTTGGGCCCAGTCTCAAACCAAACCCTTGAATCAATTTGCAAGGAGTTTGGAGCCTTCACAAATGAGGCTGTGAGGATGGTGCTAGGCCGTCAATTTTTGGAAAATGTCGATAGGTATCGAGTTAACATGGACATTACGTCCCATTTTTTGGCATCTCTTTTGGACCTCAGGGGACAGAAGGTGGATATGCTCCTTCTGTTAAGGAAGCTATTCAAACATGAATTCCTGGGTGACGTCGTTGAGGTTGCTGTTTATGCAAAATTAGGGGTGGGGATCCCTTGGGAAAGTGATATACACAAGCTTTTTGAGTCAGACAAAGATGTGGCCATTCAACCTTTTCTTTTGAACCTAGATGCTAAGAAGTTGACGCACCATAGGAAATGGGCGCATATTGGTAGGGATTTTCTTTGCAAATGGTTTCTGTTGGATGACTTGGTGGACTACAAATGGTTGTATGAATTTGCAGAGCTTGTTGTCTCTGGAAAGTTCTACTTAGACGAAGGGGAAAATCCTTAGTGTTGTGTCCCTATGGCCTCCGCTTGAAAATTTTGAAATTTTCACTATAGTAGGTTGTAGGTTTTGTCTTTAAAGTTTTGTAAGGACTTCAAGTGAAACTATGAAAGTCTCCAAGTCCGAAATTTTGAATATTGTGAATTTATAGAAAATATTAATGAAAACTTTGCAACTTCATTTCAGTTTGTTTTTATGGATTTAATTGTAATATATGTATGTGTGAGTCTTGACATATGTGATTTTATAATTTGTGAAATTGAAAATGAACCAAAAAAATGTTAAATTATTAATGTATGACAACATGTTATTTATTTAACATTATTTATTTAACAGTAATATAGCTTAAATTTTGCATGTATCATGTCACATGTGTGACTGTGAGACTGCCGAATTGTGAAATTTTAAAGTAGTTGTTCTTTAAACTCTAAAGTAAAACTAAAATCTAAAATTAGCAAATGCCAAATGGCAATACATAAAACATCTAATAATGACAATTTCCGGACTACCAGTCACATCGAGTTAATATCGCCTCTTTGGTAGAGGAGTTGTCCGCCATCACTGGCAACAGCAAGTGGTATGTACATTTGGCAACTGCACGTGGTATGTACATTGTACTATCAACTATGAGCATTGATACTGTCGACACGTACCTTAAACCTATTTATTTAGAACCCTAATTTGTAAACGTATTATTCGAGATCGTTGATTGATGTAGATCAATGGCTAGAGTTTTATCTCGAGCACATTTTATCGAAATGAATGTCTTGTCAGAGTGGAAGTGATATTCTTTAGCCATGAGGCAATTCGCACGGTTTCCCAAATTGTACTAGTATAAACTGTAGTTATTAGTATAGTGACCACTGGCTATATTAGTAATTTCCCACACTCCTGCATTAATGCATTAATGGGAATGATTTACCTAACAATATGGAAGATATGGATTCACAGGGCTATTAATAGACATTCTTGCTTGCTTCTTCATCAATTTCAATTTGCTTTTGCCTTTCAGCCTCGACCCTCAAATTTCAATTTTATGTGTAGTTTGAAGATTTAGGTTTTAAGTTTAGGCGGAGATGGACACACCAATTAGGTTGAGAAAAACACCTATTGATGAGAAAAATCCATTTTTGGGTAGGATACCAGACGAAGTACTCACTTTCGTTTGCAAGGAAGTGGGCTCTTTCATTAACAATGCTGTGTTGATGGTGCTCGGCCATGAGTTCATTCTCAATGAGAAGAGATACTGCATCAGCACGGACATTACGTCCTGCTTCCTGGCGTCTCTTCTCGACCTCAGAGGAGAGAAGGTAGACATGCCTATGATGCTGCGGAAAGTTTTCAAGGATCAATTTTTGGTGGACGACGTCCTAGTCGTTGTCTTCGCAGAACCGGGGTTGGGTATCCCTTGGGCTGATGAAATTGAAAAGCTTATCCAGCGAGGTAGCAACGTGGAAAGGAAACCCTTCCTAGTGAACCTTAATGAAAGGCAGCTGACGCGACATCGGAAGTGGGCGTGGCTGGGGAGGGACTTCCTGCGGATTTGGTTTCACCTCGACGACTTCGAGGAGACAAACTACAACTGGCTCGATGAATTCGGGGAGATTATCCTCAATAGACAATTCTTCTCAGACAAGGATGGAGATGAAGAACCTTAGTGTTTATGTTCTTGAAATGGTTTTTCGCATTTCATTTTGTTTTTTTGTTTTTTCTTATATGATCAACCAGTGCCCTTGTGGCAACAAATTTTGTAACTGTTTGGAATCTGGATACTACCCATTTTGTAGGTGTTTACGGTGCGACTATAGTCTAAAGTTAACTGTTAAACTCTATAATTATAAAGTATATTATAATATTATGATGTAAATTTTTGAAATAATTAATGAAAATTTTGCTGTTCGACTTTTAATAATTATTGTAATTTTTCTATCTTCCTCGGGAAACAAGACTCGTATCAGTGTGTGAGATAATAGATTGTCTGCATAAATATTGTTTAATTGCAATTTTGTAAAGAAATCTAAAGACTTCATATTGTTTAATTGCAATTTTTTAAAGAAATCTATAGACCTTAGACCTTAGACTTTACTTATGATAAATAATAAATAATAAATTATATGCCCATTGACATTC
>MU224829.1:656471-673356 GCA_018584345.1 Thuja plicata | reverse complement strand
CAATAAAATTTGACTCTTTAATTTTTGCCTTTAGATCCTCTTTTTCAACATCGGCAAGACAACTTGCCCATTCCCATCCACTATTTACTGACCAATGACTGTTAGGATAGTTAGGAACTTTTAGAAAATGTAATAAAGCACTCAATGATAGGTAGTCTGTCATAGGACGTCATCTGCTCAAAATATTAAAAACAACACTTAACTGAACAACTTTTCCCATTAGTTCTACTTCCAATGCTTTTCCAAAACAAGCTTCAATAGAGCCTTTAACTTGAGTAGGCTTCGTCTGTATATTCAGCTAAAATTCATATAATTCTACATTCCTAACATGCAGAGATTCATCCTTTGTTTTCCATCTTATCACTGATTTGTCAACTCCATCTATGGTTTTATTTTCGTAAACTTTACCCATATGCTTCTCTAAGGTGTCAATTTTTAACTGCAACCTCTTTTCCTTCTTATTTATCTTGGTGCAACTCTTACATTTTCATTCTACCGAAGGTTGACCTTCAATTGGATTGTCCACTGGTTCAATGAATGGATACTTTGACACCCATTCTATTTGAAAATTCCTCGAAAACTCCCACTTTCGATCATTTTTTGAATTGTTTTTTCTTTTCTTTTTCCCTGCACCATCATCATCTCTGACATTCTCAGTCTCATCCAAGTCAATTATATCATTATGGCTACTCTGGGTATTTAACTAAAAATCCTCTTCAAGTTCATCATGATCTGAGATATCAGGTTCACCTACCTCTTCAATATGTCGTGTAGTTTCAGGTTGTGAATCTTCAAAATCTACTTGTGATGAAGCAGCTTCCCAATTTTGGACAGAAACATTTCCAACACCATGACCAAAGTACGATGATAAGGTTCTGCATTTTTCTGGCCTCTCTTGGCTTTCCCCACTTGCAGGAGCCTTACCCTTATTCTTGTTACCCTTATTTTTGTTCGACATTTCCATTCTCCAATGACTTCCACTGCAAAAAAAAATGTTAAATTGTTGAAGAAGTGACAATAGACTATAATATATATAAATATGATTTTGGATTTATTGGCCCTAAAATCATGTCTGAGGTCTCCCTATCACCAGTGTTCCCCAACTGGTTACCAGTTACCACTAAATAGTAATGAACTCAAAATTACAGAGTCGCAGAATAAGTATCACTTACCTTTGCCTCAAATTAAATTGCAGTCGCTACTCGCCAATACAGTATGCAGTTGCACTCAACAGTCTGAAGCTTTGCTATCGATCAACTATTTTTATACTATCCTTATTTGGTGAATTTAGCGGGAGGTATTAGGTCAAGGTATACAAATTTGGTGAAGCCCGTGTAATTTTAACACGTCTTGCGTTATTTGCGAGGCGATTATGGGTTGTCCAATACGAAGGAATGATTAATAAAGTTGGCAAATTTGGGTCGGGTTGAGACACACGTACACAAAATGCTAGGCGAATTTGGGGCGGCCTATAAATATAAATGTATAAAACTATTGGCAAATATAGGCCGTCCATTTGGGTCGCGTATAAATTATAGGCAAATTTTCAAAATTTATAGGGACCAAAAATTAGATTCCATTGGCGATGATGTGTAAGAAAAGTAGAAAATTAAATAAAGTGATGGGCGATGGACCCGGGCATTGGTCCCAATATTAATAATTGTCGGGCGATAGGGGCAACCTAATATATGAAAAAAAATTGCCAATTCCCCGCTCTCCGACATGCGACATTCGCCAATTTGTGAATAATCGCCACTAAAGTTTTCACTGTTGGGTGCCCTTGTTTTAGCTCATCAAAGGTTGTGGTGAAAATTTTAGTGTGTTGTCAATTTATTTTAAATAATTTTAGTGTAGGTTGAATATTTGTTTTGCCTAACTTTGCATGTTTTAGCTTGTAACATATTAACATGATTTTTACTTCATACATCACCAAAAACATTTGCTAGGGAAATAAATTAACAAAATTCTTGGATTTTTTCATGAAGTGATATATAGTAGAAAAATGTGTCTCAACCTTGCACTTACATATGACTATAATTTATAGAAAGTTTCCATTTAAGAACAAATTTTACCTAAACCTTCTCAAAAGTTTTTGATTAAGGAAAACAAGTTTTGATGGCTTCCTGAAACCCTACAGAGCTATATAAAAAAACCTAGAGCATATAAGTGTTAAGTATCAACCAAAATGAAGCAAGTATTCCAAACCAAACAGTCCCAGTAAATACAGAAAGCCAGGGACAAAACAACCCCCCAAAAAACTAGGAAAATAAAACCAGGGGCGCGAATCAGGCAATGTCTCTGAGAATCTCAGCAGCACGTATCTCCAGCTCGGTCATTCTACCCGCAGCTTCTTTTAGGTCAGCCAACTCTTTATCAGCTTCCTGGTTTTCCATATGAGCTAGATAAGAATACCAATAAATTTTCATTGCAAGGTCATGTCTACTTTTGAAGATATTAAAGTTTCTATTTTTGAAGTTGCTGAAGAAATTTAATGAATTCAATTTTAAAGGATTTAGAGTCTTTGAAAAATCCTAAAAATGTGCATAATTGGTGTAGTGAGTTACAAGGTGATAGATCACATCACAATCTTTATGATGCTTCAAACAATTCATCAATTAGATACCTAGTTCAAAAGTTATGGCCTCCTCAAGTTGGGTCTCCTGAAATAGGAAATATAAAAATATGTTGAGCACATAAATGAGCTGTGAAAGGGAGTTACACATGTTGGTATGTGTTTTGACACATCATAGGACATATTCGATTAAAGATAAGATGGGAATCACTTTACTAGTGGTTTTTAGCGCATGGTTTTGTACATTTGTTAGACGTTTTCATGTATTGTATCTCCTATATATTAGGTGCATAATATGAAGTGTGTGTGTAAGAGTCTTATAACTATTCAATTGCCTTTGGATCTTTGGTTGATGATACTCTTTCGAGATGCTTTATTTACAAGTATGTTGTAATATGTTATTGATTTTTAAATAATATATTGGGCAACTTTTAGAGCGTTGGGTTTTTGTCCCAAAAGGATTTTCCCTATGTAAATCATTGTGTTGTAGAATGAATGTTATTTATGTTATTTCTGTTCAGTTTCTATAACTGTTTTGGATTAAGGTAAAAATAGGTTTTTGAGGGGAGCCCCGAAACCCCTTAAAAAGTATTACAAAACATATTCAATAAAGTCCATGGAAAAACACTTCTAGGAGCAGACAAACCAGTAGAACCAGACCAACAAACAACAACAAAATAGAAAGAAACAAAACAAAATCGACACCCAGAGACAAAATAGAACACAAAAAAAAGTAGAACACTAGGCCATCTTATTCATAGTAGCGAACACTTCCTCTTCAATGACAGTAACATAATCCACAGTATCTTTAAGAACATGGAGAGCTATAGGATAAATAGTAGATTTCTTCCTTGTGCTTTCCTGAGTGCACTTTCCTGGACCTTCAGCAATAGCAGTAGCTTCAAGGCCCTTGTCCAGCTCAGTCTGACCAACATACCTATTCTCATCAATCTTCTCCACTATAATAGCTAGGTCACTTAACTTCTAGATAGTGACCCTCATATTCTTATTACTTCCATGAAGGATATTCCTTAGGATCCCCTCTTAGGCTTTTATCTTCTCCAAAAATTGTTCAAATTTCTCTTCTAGATCCTTTCTGGCCTGGGTTTCCTTATCTAGAAGAACTTGCATGTTGTTCAAATTGGAATTAATGTTGTTAATTTCAATTTGCACCCAGTTATCCATGGCATAGGGGTTGTCATCTCTGATCCTGGCCTTCTGAAGGAAATCTAAATGAGATTCAAAATTTCCCGCAAGAGGACCAAGAATCAAATGGAGAGACTCCTCTTTCCTCCCAGTACTAGTAACCTTGTGTTCAGAAAATTTTTTAGGGCCAAAAGGGGAAGCAGTCAAACCAGAACTAGGATAAACCACAATGTTGAGCATCTGATCCTTACTTTTGTCACCATGATCTTTGTTTCCCTTATCACCATCCTATTACAAAACCTTATTATTAGCTTCTTTCACCTCCTTGCCATTTTTTTGATTGTCCTCCTTTTCCCACTCACCCTTGGTTGAAGAGGTCTCCTCTTCCTAAGAAGTAGTGTCCATCTTCTCTTTTAAGGGGCTACCCTTGTCAGACTTGGGCTCTCAAACATTAATGTCCTTGTTGGAATTGGCAGTGGAGTTGTCTTCATCCTCCATTTTCATACTTTTATCTTCATCAAACCTAGGTTTAGTAACACTCACTTTCACTATCGTCCTCCATCTGCATACCCTTCACACTGTAAAATTATTTTTGGAGGTTCAAAGGAGTTTTCATTTTTCCTATGGTACTCCAAGTAATTTCCCTCTCCACCTCATCAAACTCACAATTCTTCACTTTTCTCTTACCCTTAGACTCCTTAATTGCAGGCTTAGGGGTCCTCGCCTTTCAATAATCAGAACTGAACAAAATATGCCCTTGATGCAAAATGAGCTTGTTGGGGTTTTTCTTGTGTTCAACTAGACCATGGTTCAAAGACTTAACCATAAATAAAGGAAAGGCGACCCGATCATTGTATCAAAAGTGATTCAAAAACACAAATTGGTAGTTGTGTACCCTTGTGTATCTACCATCCAACATGAAATAAGCCATAAAATAGGTCAATACTTTCTTCCATATAGGCTTAAATTGATCAATGCTATAATAATCCCCCATTTTGGATAAATAATCTTCCTCTTCAGTTTGAGGGAATTTACACACTGCTACATTGGATATCTTTCTTTCCTTAAAAAATTCCCTCCCAGAACTAGAAATACCCACGATTTCAAAAATGAAATTGACATTTAAATCTATTTTGACCCCATGAAAAGTGAGAGAGGAGCCATTCTAGCCCTTAAAAAAATAATTCGTTACCTCTTTGTTAAACCCATGAAGCTATTTAAGGTAGGGAGTGACGCGGCATTTCTTGAGATGCTTCCAGACCTTCTTCTCCTCTTTCCATTCCTTGCAGGATTTAGGCTCCTGTCTCTTAGGATCCCCTCCGATATTTCTATCACCAGTAAACAACCTTGATAAGTTTCTCAAACTGCAGAAGATGGCAATAGCCCAAATGGTAAACTAGAAAACATGCCAAGGGGGATTATAAAAGTTTTTCTTTGTACTTTTCTCAAATCAACATCATGCTTTCCATAAAAATGAAGTGCCTAAATGTCATTTCCATCATTATCGATTATACTCCCCACATTACTATGTGTCATGTCATAATTAATGATACCTTTTAACTCTTCATCATGCTTAATACCACCTTTCCATGTAATAATTTTATTACATTTAACAACAATATTGGCTAATCGATCCACTGCTTTATTAACTTCACAATACGTGTGGGATATAAAAACCTGATTGAATGTACCAAGAATGACCTAAAATTCCTTAATGATGGGATTAATAGACCATGACATATTATTATTTCCAAGTAAGCACTTGATAATATTATTTGAATCTCCCTCCACCCATAAATTTTGGCAATTCAACTGTTTAGCGAGTGTGATGACCTGGAGAGCTCCCATCGCTTCAGCCACGTGGCTAGTTTGAACACCCAAATGGAGAGCCACAACACCAATGCATTTACCATACATATCTCTGACCAACCCCCAACAACCATCTTGACCCAGGTTCCCTTTTGCAGCACCCTCAAAATTGTTTTTAAACCATCCTTTAAGAGGAGATAACCAAACCAATCCCTCTCCTTCTTTGATGCAGGGAGAGCACAATCAAAAGATTGCTTTATGGGCCCCTAATTGATTAGGACTCCAAACTATCAATCCTTTGAACCCACCTTATCCAATTACTTCTTATTGAATTAATCTACCCTTCCAATAGTATGGTATATCCCACACAACCTTCCTGACCTCTTAGGGGTTGGATCCAATTAGGACAACTTTGTGCTTTAGGGATACTTTCCCTCAAACTAGATCAATTTGTGGAAATCCACCGTAAACTTATTAAACTCTCAAAATGGTGATTTAAACATCAATCTTGGGCATATATAATGATAATACACCACTGATTAGATTCCAAGACACCCACAACACACCTATCCCTTATTGAACTAGTAGACTCAATTAGGTCTCTCCAAGAGGTTTTTGGACAATAAATTTTAATATTCCTTTTGTGACTTGGAAATAAATTATATATTAAAATACCCTTTTGTGACTTATACAAGAATCCAAAGTTATAGGACCCAAATCCACTCGAGCACCCCTTAACCCTTCTTGTGTTCAAAGACCTAATAGGCCTAATTAGGCTTGGTTAACAAAGAAAGTCTAAAGGAATGGATAGAAAAAATCGATCCAACACCTCAGAGTTGTTCTTATGCCTCAAATTGTTCCAAATCCACCATTTACCAAGTCACACTATTCTTTTTGTCTGATTGTCTACAACAATTCATCATTCGTAGGCTAAATACATGGGCTTATTTAGCCTAGGGTTTGATGGATAAAATAGAAAAACAACACTTCTTGTCCTGAGCCTTTGGAATCACTAAATATACATCCATAAATTTCATTTCCCAAGTGGTTGAGGAATCCCACTGGTAAAATTTCAAGTTAGGGCTCCATCTTTGAAGCACACTGAAAATTGGAGGGTTCCTTGAATAGTCTGAACTAAATTGAATAGAACTTCCTCCTATGATCACCAAATGACCTCAAACCAAATGCATATGAAAGATAACACATCCTACTTCATCCCCATATAATATATTCTGACACCACTATCTGTATAGGATTGTACAACACAGAAAACTAGGAAATTCTTAGGAAATTTTATGCTGTTTTATTCAAATCCACCAAGAATCATACAATGTCATCAATCTCCTCTTGGAAAGGCTTAACCTGCCTCAAATAGATCCATTTCAATGAACATAACCATCTTTTGAATGTTTATGACCATTGGGAACCAATTTTCAAATTCTCGAGCAACTTTTCAACAACATTTGCAACTTTTGCATTTGTTGTCAACAATATTGCAATTTTAGTGCAACTTTTGCACTTTTCATCCTATAGACCACTAATGGATTCAAATATTCTCTAGGACCATTTATAAGGTCTTTATTAGACAAAACAACATAAAAACTCCTATGACACCCTACTATACTTAACTCTAAGGTCCTATTGGTTTAAGGAGACCTAAGGTTTATAATGCACCTTTGGGATCCTTAGCCTTACAAAATGGACCAAATAACATTATTAGGTTGATACTGAGGATCCAAACCTTATTAAATCAAATTAAAAATAAATTTTTGGTTTTCTTCACTTGAATTATACATGTTTTTTGGGTCAAAACCTTGTGATTGCAAAGGTATACCTTATCTTGGATCAAAGGATGCTTGTTTCACTTCACTTGAAATGCACATAGGTTTATATGAACCTTGTCTTTGAGATCTTGTTACAATCAACATGATGTCTAAATGCAACTAAGGATATGAGAGGTATAAGAAAAATATATTTTTTTGGATATTTGGATTTTGACATGAATGCAACTTAGGATATGAAAAATGACATTTGATCTTGGATTTTGAAGGGTTTGAAATGATTATGTAACTTAGGATATGAAAAATGCACTTTGTTTTTGGATTTTTTGGAATTTGGAAAAATGCAAGCTTAGGGATGATAATGCAACTATGTTTTTGGAGTTTTTTTGACTTTGGAAAAATCTTAGAATTGCAAACCTAAGAGTATGACCTTAGGAAATTGAAATAGGGCATTGACTTTTGAGGATCTAAAGGACAAAACTAAAGGATAAATGACATAGTCAAACCTATCATGACAAAGATTAGGTTTTGAATTAATGATAAAAGGACAAAGGGACAAGGTTGAAACAAAGTCAAGATACTCTTCCAATAACACAAGGTATAACCCTAAGGTGTGAATATTTTGGATTTTGAAAAGTTTTTTAAATTTTCTAAATGAAAGATGAGGGAAGGTAATGCAACTATATACTTAATATGATAAGGGGATTGAAAATGATTTTGGAATGAAATGCAAAGAAACTACAAATGATAAGGGCAAGTTATTATTGAATATGACAAGGGATAATGCAATGATTGGATATGAAGGTTAAATTTAAACAATAACATGCAAGGGGTACCCTAAAATTGAAAGAATATCTCAATGCGTATTTGAAAATCTATGTCTTTGAAGGGGTCTATGAAAATGCGAGGTTTTTAGAATTATTCAAAATATCTTAGACAAGGTTTGAAATGCTTTGAAGTGCTTTAAAGTTCTTTTTAAAGGTTTTGAAATTCTTTAGTGAGGTTTATGAAAATTTATTTATAACACTCACGCAAAACACATCAAGAAAAAATGTTTATTGATGATTTTGATGCACAAACACTCCACAACCTAGGCTTGAAGGACATTATTTTTTGAATCCCCACTTGGATAAAATCCAGCTGTGCTTATTCAAAGTGAATAACTTAGAAGTTTGGTAGCACTGCCTCCCCTCCATGAAACTCACTTCTCAAGCATACAAAACTTCTAATTCCAAGGGTCATCACCTTCCAAGGAATTTTATTTCTCTACTAAGAACCGCAAGAGTGTGGGGTGTCTTAGTTGGTCCTGGACTTCTGTTTCAAAAAGTAGAAGGATTTTAGCCACTACAATTTTTTTTTAGTTTGAGACATCCAGTTCAAAGGGTGCCATGATAAAACCCTACAAGAGATCTCCCATCCTTGAGAACCAATATTTTATGCACCTAAAGGGTACTAGAGGAGAGCTATCATGCAGTTGTTGGAAGTGGGCCAACATCCCTCGCAAGATTCATGACATAGTTTAAAAACCTCCTATTTCTTCTATAAGTCTTTTGGCGCAATAGAAATCACTACTTGTAACAAGTGGTATCATTTTTTGGTCACAGGTTCAAATCACGCAAGCCACGATGAGTGATGCTAGGAGGGGGATTGTTGGTAGTGGGCCAACATTCCTCGCATGATTCATGACATGGTTTAACAACCTCCTATTTCTTCTATAAGTCTTTTGGTGCAACAAAAATCACTACTTGTAACAACGACCACTATGTTGATTAGAATTTTGGTCATAATCACATATTTATATAGCGGTTTGGATGGAGACTTGGCTTTAGCCTATTACCACTTGGATCATTCCCTCTCACCCGACCTTATGGGATTCTTGAGATGTAGACCCTCTAAAAAATATAGAATGGATTTCTCTTGTACCCAAGATCCACAAAGGCGAGGGGAAATGCTACATCTATTCAACCTTTTTTGGATTAACAAAAAAAGTGCCTAATGCACACACCAAAAAGAGATTGTTCATTGACCAATTAGAAAGGAAATGTGATCAAAATAACACAAGTTATGGTTATGTTCCTTCCTAATTAAAATTATGTGAAATTGTTTGTTCATTAACCCATTAAGAAAGGAAATGTGATCAAAATAGGACAATTTATTGTTCTTTCCCTTCCTAATTAAAACCAGGTGAAAATTGTAGGGTTCTTTGATCCGCCTATTTAGACCTAAGTAAAATTTGTTGGGTTCATTGATCAAGCTAATTAGACTATGTGCAATTTGTAGTTCATTTATCTCTCTAATTAGGCTATGTGCAATTTTTTGTTCATTTTAAAGACCAATTAAAAATTATGATTCATTGCATGTTTAAAATAAGAAAGCGTACATATAGCACAAGTTAGACTCCCAAGTGCACATATCTTGTTCTTGTACATGTAAAAAACATAAAAAATAAGAAAAATCTATTAGAATTGCATGTTCATGTCAGGTTCACCAAATATAGGAGAGGAAAATAAAAAATGATTGCATGCTAGAGGAACCGCTAACTCTAAATGCATACAAAATAGATCCTATCCTAACATTAAAGCTATGAAGGAAAAGTGCATAAAATATTGAAACAAATTCAAAAAAACACTCCATCAAGATGCTCAAATTATTTTATTTCTTCTTTCAACTTGATATGTTTCTCCCATGTGACAATATACACATATTCATGAAAGCAAAATGACAACAAGAATAAAAAAATGTGGTTAAAGATTTGAGAGAAATGAGAGTTCAATTATAGTTTTTTTGGAACTCAAATCGACGGACAAGATTGAAATCCAATCGATGGTCAAGATTGGCTTTGAAGAATCCAAATAAAAAAATGACATTATTTATGACAAATTGAATTGTGCATTTGGAAAATGATACAATTATGACAAGTTATGACAAATTGATTAATGATTTTGGAAAATAACATACTATGACAAATTATGAGAAATTATGAGAAGATAAGGATGAATTTGGTAAATGACAAATTGAATGACAATAATGTGTTGCATTTGGAAAATTATAATTTATGACAAATTGAAGAGTGATTTGGGGAGGAGAAATTAGTGGGAGGAAAAATTAGAGAAATTAGTGGGAATGTCATGTGAGAAAATTAAGGGAAATGCCAAATGAGAGAAAAGTGGGATTGAGAGAAAATTTAGGGACCACAACATGAGTTAGAAATGAGAGGAAAATTAATAGTTAAAGATTATTAATTCCCCCACATTTTAGGAAATTAGCCAATTAATTAAATAAATGTAATTAGTTGTGGGAAAAGGGGAAAATGATGGTAAATAAATATAATTTATTTACGAAGACATGAGACCTTAGGATACGGGGTTGAATTAATGGTTATTCACCCCTAAAGGATCAATTGACTAATATGATCATTTAATTGGACAAGTGGCGAAGGAAAAACTGATTAGAATATGATGCAAATTAGGAACGAATATTAGTAATTAATTAAATAATTTTCAATGTTTAATTAATGAGGAATGACACAATATAGAAGACATGTTTAAAAAGGGGGGCCAGAGGCATGAACCATTTTTGAGTGTTTACAGTTGCATCAAAAGAAGCATTGCACCATCAAGGTATAAGATAACTTACGATTCAGATCTAGCTTCTGTTTCATATCAACAATCTTTCCTTTCAAGCACATTTCATTTCTATTTCAACGTTGATTCCAAACAAGGGCTTGATCAAGGCAAACCACTCTATCCAACCTTCTTCCCCATTTTTCTATGTGTAGGAATATATGGCACATCTGTCTAAACTATTCCAAGAAGTTTAGGATCTGTGTGGTCAATCATCAAAATTTTGGGTAGAACTCCATGAAAAAAACACCCTAGGATTTTTTTCCCTAGGAACACAATGCCCAGGGCATTTTGTTCTTGTCTGGACACCCTCAGATTTGGTCTATAGTCTAGTAAAATTATCGAGTTTCCATTTATGGTCATTGCAAGTTCTCATCTATTTCTGTCAGTCTGTATTTTCCCGAAAGTGCTTAATTTAGCTTATTTTATTCATTTATCTTGTATCATTAGATTAATTCCCCAGATCTATTTCATTCTTAATCACAAAAAGGATCATTACACTCACTTAGCATTTAAGTCTTACTTAAGCCTATTGGGTCATCTTCTTTCCAATTATGCATTAGGAAAAGGTGAAGAAGTCCCCAATAAACCTTTCTTACCTATTTTTATTGTACAATAATTATTACTTTTTTTTTTGATTTTAGATTGAATTAATTTAGAACTAAAATAATATTGTTAAAATTTTAAGTGTGCACCCCTCTTCTCAACACTAGATTGTATTCAACAAGTTAAATTAACTAATTTTAATCACAACAATAAAATGTTTACATATTTTTAGTTTAGATATATTGTCTACCACTTCAAATTTTACCCTACCATCTCCATATCTAACCAAAACAAATGGCAGTCTATTCTTCTAAATCACATGTGGAGAGGGAAACTCATTAAGATTAAAGGTGATTAAGAATCATCTTGAAGAATTACTTTAAATATCAAAGGTAAGTTCTTCAGAGTAAGAGTAGATAAAAAAATTATATGCTTTAGAATTTCCTTTAATGATTTATTATGATTTTTCTGAGGAGCATACCCAATCACAAATGGTATTTGGAAAGTGTATAATAAGAATTACCATGTATACCATGCTTTGTGTGTGCACATATTTACTACTATAGATAAAGCCAATGAAAGAACTAGCACATGGAAAGTAGGAGTATAATTAGGCTTAGTGTGACATATAAAGCACGAGGAAGCATAAGCCAAATGCTATATAAATAGTATCATGAGTTTTGAATATGTCAATGGATGTATCTTTATACTATAGGATGTGTTATTCATAGAAATATAAGGTTCATATATGCCATGTATCTTCTCTAAGAGGTGTAATATACATAGATATACCATTAGTGATAGAAAGATAACCAATATAAGGTTCATTACTAGAATATTAATCATAAACAAGGAATCCCAAATCAATATATCATTAGGCATGGTAAATGTTGCTTTGGTGAAACATTTATTTACTTTAGTATATTATCCTTGAGTAAAGATGAATCATGCAATAAAGGGACACATAGGAGGATTCATAGGTGTACAATGAAAAATATCATATTTTTAAGGTATAACATCATATGATTCGAGATACCCATATAGAAGTTGATTATCATTGTCATAGGTAATAGGTCACAAAAGGTGTATCATCATAAAGTGTGATGACATGTGAAGTAATTATCCTAATAAAATAAGAAAGGATATCCATTCAATGGAATATTGTGAAAGATAATATGGAAAAGGGTAATTCAAATTTAAAAAATATGTATATCAAAAAGGTTGGGTAAAAGGTAAAGTAGACAAACAAAACCAAATCCTCTTAGAAAGACATATAAATGAAAAAAATAATGTAGAAGGAAGTTTGCATCTGATAATGAGATATAAAATTAGAAAAGTGTACATTTAAAAGACCTAATTTTGATAGAAAATTTAAAAAAATGAGCCGTTCATAATATTGGACATGCCAACAAACTGTAAAAGAAAATAAAACTTCACTTAGCTTATCTAAGCTAATTGCTTATATAAATAATGATAGATTGATCTTAGAAACTAACAATTGATAATTATGTTGGAGATTTTGTTCAAATTGTGCATATATATTCTAGCATTATTGTTTTTCATTGATGTCAACATAATCCTACAGTTGGAGACAACATTCTTGGTTTATTTAGTGAGATGATTTCTGTGGTACGACTACTATATTGAAGATCTGATGTTTTGATCGTATAATTGTGTTCTAGGATATCTGTACTTGACTTTGTTCAAGTGATAGAGGTTTGGATGTTGATTAGAGAGAGTGAAGATGGATTTATTAGGGACTGCTATTTTGGTTGTTCAAACTATGACAATGTTTCAGTATTTGGATCGGTGTGGATCAGTTATGTAATATTCTTGGTTGATAACCTAGTGGCGAGTTCAAGACATGGATGTGTGTCCTCAGCTCGAGTAGTTCATGATTTGGATGTAGGAAAGATAATTTTCTTTTAAGATAGTAATTTATGATTAGCGTTCCTAATGAATAGAGTAGAGAAGTGAATGAATTCTATGATAGAGATGTTCCTGTTGATGCCTTGGTATTTCAAATTGCTTGCTAATGTTTCTTGATCGTGTTCTATTCTTTTTTCTAGATTGCATTGGATTATGTGATCAGATTCTATGAATTTCATGTGGCGTGTCGATGTTCTTATGAGTTCTTGGACGAATTGGTGATGTAGTATGTTATGAAGGTTTGTGGCGTGATCTATGGATCTGAAGCGTGTTAGATATGTTGTTATAGATCACTGTTATGTCTTAGTTGAAATTCAATGGATCACATTGAGTATTGAGATGTAATGAATTAATGTTTTGTGATTAGGTCCTTGGCCGACCTACTTGAGATAAATTGATTTAATGCGCGCGTGTGTGTGTGTGTATAATTTGTAATTGTGAATATATGGAGAAAGTGTGAGATGTTGAAGAGAAGAGGTATGACTAAAATATGCAATTGAGGCAGAGACTTGTTGTACTTGATTGGAACCATTTTGGCATATCATAGATGATGTTTGTCAGTTTGTGAGCTTGGAAATTATGTCCTCTATGATTTGAGATCAAATATTTTTTTAAGACAGTGACCCTTTCTTGGGATTGAGATCCTTGTTGTTATTTGAGTAGTGAGCTCTAGGTAGTGTGCCTGAATGCATGCACATTCCCCTTTGTTATACTCTTAATATGGTATATTGATTTTAACAAAGTGCATTCGCCTTGTGGGTTCCATCCCCACCGTGGTTTTTCCCTATAAGGGTTTCCACATAAAAAATTCTTGGTGCTATTTGTTGGTTATTGTGTTATGATCTTTCTTTTATGTTTATCATTCAGATATGAGCTTAAAGTTTATAAGTTGGTTAAATTTTGATGATATTGTGGAATAACTGATTCACCCCTCTCTAAGTTGTGTGTTCTCCTTAATCTCTAACAATTGGTATTAGATCTAGTGTCCTCTTTGGGAAGCTTGACCACTTGAGGAGATCTAGGATGTCGACCTTTAAGAAGGAAAGTCTGAGATTCGATGGGACAAATTATACTATATTGAAGGACTGGATGATTACACACTTGAAATGTCTTAGTGAAGAACATTGGACTGCTACAAAGAAAGATTACAATCCTCCTACTGATCTTGCTACTTTGATTGCTATTGAGAAGAAAGAATTCAAGTATAATATGAGAGCAAAAGAATCTTTGAAGAGTGCCCTATCTGATGTTGAGTATACAATTTTTTTTTGGATTAGAGACTGCACATGAGGTATGGACAAAATTGGAGATATTAAATGAAGGAGATGAGTTTTTGAAGCAAGCCAAGATATAGATTCTAAAAGGAAAATATGAAACATTAAGGATGAGAGAAGATGAGAACATTAATTGCTATGTGAATAAGATCACCAAACTTGTTTGTGGAATCAGATGCACTAGTGGAATATTGGATGAGAATGAGTTTGTTTCTAAAATCCTGAGATCCTTGCCTCCTACTTACAATCATAAAGCTGTTTGTATTGAAGAAATTAGAACTATGACTACTATGACACGAGATACATTGGTTAGTAAGTTAGCTGCTTTTGAAATGAGTGAATTTGGAGATAGATTTCCTAAAGATGAATTTTCATTTAAAGCCACTATTTCTAAGGATAAAAAAAGATATGACCCCGGTGACAATTTATCTAAGCTTGGTAGATATGATAAGGAATGAGAACAAATTGAGAAAGAAGAAAGAGAGCTTGAAGAACTTGAAGCCCTATTTGCAAAGAGACTACCCAAGGGATATGGTAAGTATGAAGGAAAGTTTCCTTTGAAGTGTTTTGCATGTAGTAAAATTTGTCACATTGCTTCTAGATGTCCTAAAAAAGATCCTAAGTACAAGCATAAGAAGTTCAGGCCTAAATATCATAAAAAGTGTTACTATGCTGCTAATGAAGGAACAAAAAATGATGAATATGAGAAGAGAAAAGATGAGATTGTGTTTATTGTTATTAGAGATGAGAATTCCAATGAAGAGAGAGCCTTGGTTTCGCATATGGATAAGAGAGATGAATGGGTTATTGATAGTGGATGTTCACATCACATGACCAAAGACAAAAGAAAATTTATGAAACTTGAAGACTATGATGGTGGAGTTGGTAGATTTGGTAACAATGCTCCCTCTTTGATCAAAGGAATAGGTTCAATTACACTTGATGGTAAGAGTAATACTGATGATGTTTTATATGTTAAAGGTTTAAGGAATATTCTTTTGAGTTTTGGATAGTTAGTTGATAAGGGATATCACTTGGAATTCAAGAATGAAATGTGTAGAATCATTGGAAGCACTAGAATTGAGATTGCATTAGATACAAAGACCAAAGTTAATGTATTTCACTTGAAAAATTTATAGAATAGATGCTTGATTGCTAAGATTGATAACAATTGGTAGTGGCACAAGAGATTTTGTCATGTGAACTTTGATAACATTGTGAAGATAAGCACACAAATGCAGTAATAGATTTACCTACATTGTTGAAGTCTGCTAATGCGATGTGTAAGGAATGTCATTTGGGTAAGCTAACTAAATCTAATTTTAGAAGTAAGACTTATCTTTCGAGTGGATTTTTAGAGTTGGTGCATACTAACTTATGTGGTCATGCTATAACTAGAAGTCATTAGGGAGATAGATACTTTATCCTATTCATTCATGATTATTCAAGGATGATGTGGGTTACATTTTTGAAAGAAAAATCAAGGCATTTAAAAAATTCAAGATTTTTAGAGCTATGATTGAGACTGAGATAGGTATGAAGCTGAAATGTCTGAGATTTGATATAGGTGGAGAGTGTACATATGTATAAGATCATATGGTGAAGAGAATGGAATAAAGAGACATATGTCTACTCCGCGAACCCCGCAATAGAATGGAATTGCAAAGAGAAGAAACAAAACAATCCTTGACACTGGAAGGACTATGATGATTGAAGGGAATGTTTTGAAAATCGATTGGAGATAAGTTGTTAGCATTTCTATTTATACACTAAATCAAGTTCAAATCAAGCATGGTACTGGTAAGAATCCTTATGAGCTTTGGTATGGTCATATTCCTACGATGAAGTATTTCAAAATCTTTGGAAGCAAATGTTACATTAAGAGATGAAGATTTAGGAAAATTTGATCCTAGAAGTGATGAGGGAATATTTCTTGGTTATTATAAATAGAGAAAAGAATACAAATGTTGTTAGAGTAATTTAGTAATTACTCTTTTGTGCTTAAGTTATACTTAGGCAACTTTCTTTGTTCTGAGAGTTTTATTTTTAGGGCTTCGGTATCCTTTATAAGGAATCATCGCTTAGTTTTCTAAACAGAGTTTTGTATTCAATATTGTTGTTAATAGAAATTATTCTTTTCAACATGGATATCTCTTCTCTCTCATTTTGGCCGCCATAGCTGAATCCTTCTATCTTCTGTCTTTT
>MU224829.1:601025-617119 GCA_018584345.1 Thuja plicata | reverse complement strand
CTTCAAGAAGCTGTTTTGCAGTTATTTCATTACCATAGATTGCCAAGAAGAGAAATCTCTGATGCCACTTCAATTGATCATCATCATGGGACACTGCATCTTTTTCTGGCCTTCCAGGCTATTGAAGCTGCATTGAAAAGGTTTTTCTTCTCATATCAGCAATTGGTGATTGTAGTCATGGGCAGTGTTGAAATGATTGGGACATCATATCTAGGTGCATCTGATCCTCTCACTCAGATATACTCTGAGCCTCCTTATTTCCCAAGTGTGGATGCTGCCAAGACATTCCTAGGTGATTACTGGCACTACAATCCTATAACCCCAAGGGTAGGCTGGAAAAAGCCCATTGGGGAAATGAATGAATCTGCAAGACAACCTACACCTCAATCTGCAATTCTTTGAACAAGTTGTATGAATAGGAATTGTATTACATATACATGAAATTGTATACATATAAGATAAAAAGTAACATGTAGTATTCTTTTGGATGTGAGTTATTTTTACCAAATCCAAATCAATTTCTGTTTTCCCCCCACCAGCAAGGTCTTATTCATATTTATTAGAGTCTTCATGTCACAGAACTCTGCAACTTTTGTGGTTTATCCAAGTCTTAAATCCTTGTAATGGGTAGTTTCTTTTTTCTACCCAATTTAATGAAGCAATATGAAATCACTGATTTCTCCAAAGTTTTTGAGTTTAAACCTCTGTTGTAAACTTGGAGTCTACATTTATTGAAAATCTTGTAGACAGACTATCCCTTGAGTGATTTTTTATTTTGAATATATAATTATTAGTCTTTTAAGGGGGAATACTATGAATTTCTGTGGGATATATTAATCCTGATTCCTGTTTTAGACTATCCTGATTAATGATTTCAATTGCAAATAAGATTCCCTCCATCTTTTTGTAGGAAGGATGTCTCAGGAAAGAGATTTTATGGAACTTATATTTACAGCAATGTCTTCCAAAAGTATCTTTCTTACATTTATTGTATCTAATGTAGCAATAATGAATCACTTTAAGACTGCTGGATTTGATTAAAATATATAGTTTGAGTATGACATTAAGTAGAGATATGCTATCAGTAGGAATAAAGTAGGGACGGAGTTAACAATTTAATGTTATTAATACAATTAATTCAAATAGTAGAGTAGGAAATTATATATGAAGGAAGAATGTAGTTAGTTTTGGATTTATGATCAGGAATAAATTTGATGTTACACATAATTCAATTGTTTATGTATAACAAATTAGATGTTCTTATGTTCCAATTTTCTAAAATTCTTATAGACTTACAAACTCCTTATAGATCAATTCAAGAGTTTTGGATTGATTTGCTTTACAATTCCTTATAGATCAATTCAAGAGTTTTGGATTGATTTGCTTGCAATTCCTTATAGATCAATCCAAAGCATGATACATCTGCCTTGTAACTTGTGGTATCTAATTTGACAACTTCAAATTTTAACCTAGTTTGCTCCAATCTCTATTCTTGGAGATGTGCAAGAACTTGTGGCATTTAAAAATACTGTAGACAGGATGTTCAATTATGAGGGTTGACATTGTCATCAATCAATTCCCTTACTTTACTAGCTTTATAACCCTTGAAAAATGATGGTAGACAACGATTAACCATGTAGGTGTCCTGGATGAATGTGATAGAAATTAAATTCTTTTGAATTCTTTGAAACAGAATGTTCCTAGAATGATATTCCTTGCAATGCATAGAATTTACTTTTGATTCTTGCTAATAAATTAATTAACATCAAATGCCTTTAAATACCAATACATAGCAATTAATAATGTAAATATGTCTCAAGTTGGTCCATAGTGACTAATGAAATAGTCGGATTAAACAAGATTTAAATTTAAAAATTATTATTTTTTTGGTTAAATTCACACCATGCACATGAAGAGTAATCCTACTTGTAGAAATGACTTGCCAAATAGAATTGAGTGTGTAAGTAAAAGTGCAAGGATATGTGTAATGTATGACAAATACATATGAAATAAATAAATTTTTTCTCATAGGAGTGTGAGAATATGAGAATATAAGTACAAAGATATGGGTACGAGAAAAGATTACGAGTATACATTTAAGAGTTAGGTTAATTTTGTTAGCTGACATTTTTGTAAACTGTCAAAAAGGGGCCTATAAACAAGTGGCTATAAAATGCCCCAAGTGTGAGATCAAAGATTATAATTTGCCTTCGCTGGATAATAACATAAGTGGACGACCATTTCTCTGGTGGATGTAGCCCATATTGGGTGAACCATGTTAAATGTCTGTGTTATTGTATTTCTATCTTTCTTATTTCTGCACTATCTTAAGATTGTTTATTGCTCATATATGTCAAAGACCTAACAAATTTATCTTATACTTGAACGTTTATTTTAACATGTGAATAGCCTTTGCTTGATTTTTTAACACCTATTTGCAATATCTATGTTATGGAAGGTGAGAATGTTGATAAAAATGCTAATATTGGGTGTAGATCTTCTAAAGATGTTTGTGTTGCTAGTGAAAGGCTATTTTTGGATCAAGGTGCAAAGTTTGTGGTGTAGCATGGAGGGATTATTCAAGCATAGAGCCAAGTTGCAAGATTAGATGGTGAGCATATAATCAATTTCTCCCTTTTTCTTGATGAGTAAATGTAATGCTTTTTCCATTATGGAAGTTTTTGAGTGGTTTTCTTTCACAAATATTAGGAAACTTCTAACCATATATAATGATTTCCACATAACCCAAATAGAGAAATCTATGCAAAGTATTATTCAAAATCCATAGAAAAAAGAATAGATAACATACCATCAATGATGACACAATATATACCCTAGGAAAAACCTCAAGAGGGAAAAAATTCACCTCATAACTTGCATCCATCACTCATGTATTAAATTATGAAATCGTTGCAATATATCTTTAAAGTTCTCTAGGAGCACTTTTGAAAGATAAAGCTCTCTACATGCGCTCCATGTGAACAAGCATGTAATCATACAACTCATGCCAATGTTCCGAACCCTCACAAATGCAACCAAGCTAGAGATGCTTGTTAGGATTAAGTAATACTGAGTACCCTTGACTTCTTCTATGTTTTCTGCTCCAATCTCTCCTTAGCTTTTGTAATACGATGTAAGATAGCTTCATCAGATCATCTTCATCCATACTCTCCACATCTATACTCAATGTTTTCTCTCCACTTGCCAACAATAAGGTTGAAGAAACATGTGTCATTACTTCGTGTTTCACTTTAGCCTTACTCTCTGGTTCCTTCACAACCTCAACAATGCTTTCTTGCTCTTGACTCTTAGAGGGATCTTCCTTACTAGATTTTAGCTTGTCTATATCAATCTCAGACACAGTATCAATGTTTCCTTCAAAATAATCATTAGTATCCAACAAGGTATCCAATACCACAAGCACACCAACAACAAAGAAATCTGGTTGCTTTACAGTACTGATAAACTAACTACTATCCTTTCCATCCTTAGGTGAATCAATGTTGATTATTGCAGGCTTGGAGGACTCTCCCTTTAGAGTAGATCTAGTGGCCTTAGGTCTAGGAGGTGTGAGCTTCTCAGGTTCAGTTTCCATTAAGATTTTGTCTATCGCCTTGTGAGTATCCTCAATTACTTCATCATAATTTCTTGCCATTATATTGATCAGCCTATACTTAGTTCTTAATGGAAGTTTCAATGTATTTAGTATCCTTTTATGCTCATCAAATGATATCATTGGTAATATGTCTTCAATAGCTTTTACCCTGATTTATTCATCTTCTTGTAATGCTAATTTCTTCCCTAGTTCAAGTTTACTATACAACTCATGAGGAATGCTTCCAACCATCTCTAACAGATTCTTCTTGAAAACTAACGTGCTTAATCACAATATCTTCTATAAGGATTTAATCATCAACATCATACCTATCATAATATTTGCTTACTTGATTTATCTTGCATTGGTCCACAACTCTTTTATCCATCATTTTCAAGTCAGGTTTCCTGAGTTGTCTGTTCACAGGTTCGTCTTGTGATTTCTTCTCTTCTCCTTCTTTCTTATTTTTCATCTCTTCTACCTTCTTCTCCCTTTCTTCTTCTTTCTTCTCTGCATATGACTCCTTTTCTGCATCTGTTCTCTGTTTCTTGGGTGGGTAATTTTGTTTAGAGGTCCTTGTTCTCTTCGTAGGGGTTTCTGCATCATTCACAGTCTACCATGTCTCCATAGGTACTTTTGCCACAGTAGAGGGTGGAATAGAAGTATTTTTAGTGTTTAGAGGTGGAAGAGCTATAGGGGCAAAGCTCCAAATTCCATATGCTCTTTCACTCAATTTCCTTCTTATCTCCTTCATATCTTCTTTAGTAATACTAGCTTTACCTGCTAAGTCATCTATAACATTTTCAATTTTCTTTCTCCTCACTATTCTTGTCTATTCTTCTATGATCTTAGAGGATTTCTCCTCATATTTCCCCCATCTTTCCTCTGATGGATCTAACTTTGAAGATAAAACATGTTCAACCTACATAGTTAGAATTTCCTTACTCACCTCATAGCCCATAGGGTAACACCGCTTCATCCTTGGATCAACCGCCTCATAAAAACACAATTTGTTGCAATCATGAAACGTATTGTCTCCGTGTACTTTTCCACTGTCTCCTCAAGTATTCTCATTCTCTTTTTTATCTCTCTTTGCAATATTTTGATCATTCCAAATAACTCTCCATCAACCCATGTGCTATTTTGTCTTTTGTAGCTATTTGATATTTGTAGACCAGTGGGTTCATTATCTTTCCAGGCTCTAGGGTGCATACCTGGGAACTTATGAAAAATGTGTATATACATATGTATCAAAAGTGATCCAAATATGAATGCCTTAGTCCTATATTTATTTATTTGTCTTACATTCTCCATTAACTGCTGTGCAAGAACTTTGCATAGGTTATATTTAACATTTTATTTTACCATCTTATATGTCATTATTATAACACCATCAAAAATTGCATTAGGTTGACTGCTATAATGGAATTTGTATCCAAGAATTGTCACAATAAGTCTAACATTGCTGGAAGATGTCAACCACTGTCATTGCTCGCTTATCCCATTTTGAGTGGGTTAGGATTTTCACCTGCTTCTTGATGTTTTTCTCTGTAACAGGGATGATTCTAGAGTTATCCAGACCAGTAATGTCATGGATCAACTCACTAAAAATATTCACAGGCTGCTCCCCAATCCAAATGAATTGGTCATCCACTCTACTCAATATGATTTTAAACCATTCTTATTTGTCAAACTCATGCAATTTTGTCATTTTCATTTTGCTAAGATTCTCAAGATGTGCAAACTTATCCTTGCACTTTCTATCCTTTTTAGTCATATCTTTCATTTCCTTGAAGATCTCAAAATCTCCCAAGGATTCATACTTGCAATGGATAAAATCCCTAATATCCTCTACGTGAAAAATCCGTAGGGCGTTTGAGAAAAAACACCTTCTGGATCATCCTCAGTGGATTTGCAAGGATGTCTCTTAAACTTGTATCTAGGTCTCTTAACCGTTGAATGATATTAGAATTGGGTACTACTGATGTTGTTGGCATTCATGTTTTGTCACTGATGTCAGCATATGTTTCTATAGAGAGAACATACTGGTTATTAATTTTGTATGATGATTGAAAGAAGTATACAGATATTGTACAGTTGAATTAGAATGAGCGAAGATTATGATATTAAGAAGGATGTGTGATAATCTTATTTCTAAGGTTGCTTGTCTTAATATTGCATATTGGAGTTGTAACAGATGTTTTAGTGAAGACTGGTTTCTGGACTATGACAGTGATGCTTGACAGAGCGAGTCTCTGTGTTTTGGGGATATCTTACAGGCGATGATGATTTAGGTTATGCGAGCTTAAGAGATGACAAAAGGAATATTGAGGAATGTTTGTTATTGATCGCAAGTCATGTGATTGTTGGTGACGTCAGCTGAGGTGTGTATTTTGGAAGAGACCTATTTGGGGGTGACTTCAGAGATGTAGCATGCATTGCGGTTTGTGAGTGTGGATTGTGGATCTTGGATTATATCTGATGTATTGTAATTGATGTTTACTTATTTTAGGTACCATGTGTATCTTAGAAAGGGGTTAAATAATCATTTGTATATTAGGAAAGCTTAATTGGCCAAACTAATAAATTATTGTAATAGGGTATATATGAGAGATTTTTTCTTTTGAAAATATGGAGGGATGATGAGAAGGTAATTGAAAAGATAGAGAAGTGTGAAAGATGTGAAGCTTGATTGGCAGCTGGATGTAGAGTAGAGTTTGTGATTATAGTACTTCATTGGAACTGACCAAACAAAGACAGTTGCTATCAGATAGTTCACTAGATTGTATATTCCTTATATACACTTGTTCAGATTGTAAATCCTTGAGGGTGGCTTTAACCTTCTTTGGGCAGTGAGCCCACTGTTACTGTTGACTCCTAATGTTATCTGTCCTTTAATAGGGACTGTGTACTGTAATGTTTTAATAAGCTCCTAACATGGCTAAATATTTTAACAAGGATACTTTACTCTTAGTACATCATTTGTGGGTGCTAATTCCCATTGGGGTTTTACCTTTA
Source organism: Thuja plicata (assembly GCA_018584345.1). Classification (NCBI taxonomy): domain Eukaryota; kingdom Viridiplantae; phylum Streptophyta; class Pinopsida; order Cupressales; family Cupressaceae; genus Thuja; species Thuja plicata. The sequence goes on along the minus strand of MU224829.1, from coordinate 610,506 downwards.
ACATCGTTTCCTTGACAACAAAGGATTGTGTTATTATTTTGGTATTTATTGTGTTATCATTTGAATTGAAGTTTTGGTATATAAAGTTTAATGTTTAATAATCTGTCTCACAACTAATTCACCCCCCTCTCAGTTGTGCTAGTGGTCTGTTATTCCTAACATCAACAACATCAAATATCAAATGTGCATCCATATTCATAAGTTCGTGAATGATTTAAATACCTTTTGATTTATGATTCTGTGAGTTACCGCTTTGATCAAACACACAACACACTTGCTTCCTTTTCTTTTCTTGCACCAATCCCTGTTCTACTTTGACTATGTTCTTTGAATGATGTTTAGACAATTTCTCTTGATTGATCTTATACTTCACTACGGAAAGAAATGATACAGTTCCCAATAAACTTATCTCTACATATAATCTAGTCAATTAACAATCTGGTGATCACAGAATATAGACTATAGATTTGTACGATCAGAGATATATATTTCATAACATTTCCACATAATCTCCCTAAGCTCACAAGAGCTTATTCCTCATAATCAAGGGCTGGATAGATTTCTGATGTTTCTTTCCAATGCTCCCCCTAAGGCCATGTTTTTCCATCTAGGTTGATGTAGTAATGCTTGCATCAGGCAAAGATTCAATAGTATCTACTGAACCTCCCCGAACCTTTGTCTCATTCTGTTCCTTCACTTTTGATACCTTATCACTGTTCATATCTCCTGCTTTCTTGAAATGACTATTAAATTCATCAATGTAGTCTACACGACTCTTACCAACATCTCCAACATTCTTCTTTATGACAATAGGTGGAGGTGGATATTTATTATCAATTCCTTTATATCTACAAAACCTCACAATGTGTCCTAGATTATGACATTTGTACCATGTAGGAGGTGGTCTGTTTTGATTACCTAAAACTTACAATACTTTCCAATGTTCCCAAAGTTATTGCATTTGGAGCATGTCATTGTTTCTTCTCTTTCCTCTCTAATGTAATCTTGTTTGGATTGACCAGGTTTCCTATTGGGATAATGGAGAGGCGTGTATAGTGACATGGGAGGGGTGAATTAGTACCCTTTCAAAATTTTAATCAATTCTTTGTAATCACTATTCTGTATTAACCGACTGAGTAGATTTCATACACCAAACATATAGTATCACTGCTGAAATGTAAATGCATGTTAGAATGTAAAAACCCACAAAACTTCACTACTACAGAAAAAAATTTAGCCTATTAAAGCTTACAAGAATGATCACTTCTGATGATATTACCCTGTTAGGAGTAACAATGAGATTGATTAGATTTACCTCGTGTGAGGATTTAGAAACACAATCTATGTGTGCACTTAGTTAAGATATTTACAATAAGATGGTTAAGTCTACTCTGTTAAGAGATTTTGGGGTCTATTACAGTTGTTAGAGAGTAATAGAAATTTGATCTGAAACATATACAATCTCAATATTGCTGATACAGATCCATTAAGTACATACAAAATATATCACCTCAATGTGAATGATAATACCTTCTGCTCTGTTTTGCTCGGTAGTCTTGCCTTAGTTCTGTAAACTAATTTCTACAATGTAATCTCTGTCTTTAAAATCCTTGTCTGATCTCTGATGTTTGTAGTATAGAAGCTGCTTGACCATTTCTTGATCAACATACATTACAAAATGACATTTATACATTTATATATATCAAACTCTATGACCTTATTAGGGATTAAAAATTACATCCCTAACCTAAGATCAATGATGTACATAATTTACCTTGATCATCTACACATAGGAGACATAAATAATTAATGCTGTAAATCTATAATTAATGTCCTCCTTGATTGTATAAACCATTATCTAGGTCGGCTAAAAATTCGTTACATAGAATGATGTGCCATAAAATTTTTTTAGTTGGCCTCTATGCCACTCGATTAATTCTGTCTCTCCATGCTCGGTGTAGTCTGTGTCTCTTGGTTATACTGGTGTTCGGTTATGCTGTGTAGCTCGGTGTTGTTTACTGCTTGGTATAGTCTGTCTACTCGGGTATCATTGTACATGGTTAACTCTGGGCATGATCAGTGCTCTCGGTTAACTCTATACTTCGGTGATTATACCGAATGTCTTATTGTGACTCTATTACTAACTGTCCATTATGTCTTCTTGATAACTAATGACAACTTCAATGCATAATTGGAGTAACATTCTCCCCCTTTGGCATTAGTATCAAAAACTTATTACTGTACATAATACTATATATAGTGACTCCCCCTTTGTACATGCTCTCCCCCTTTGTATATATTCGGTATATGTATATGAACTCATCTTGATTATAGTATCCCCCTTTACTATATATATACATATATTTCCCCTTTTTTTGAAAATAATGACAAAAGGAGTACAAATTACAGTTTGTCAAAAATATTAGGATGGGCATTCTTGAGAGTTTCTAGTAGCTTCTCCCATTCCTCTTTTAAATGCTAGGGTTAATTGTTCTAAATTGATCTGAGCATGCATATCATATATGCTATCTGTCACTGACAATTCTCGGGTGGTAATTAGATTCTTTTCCAATGTCACATGTTTTTGCATCATGAACGAATGTGGCAGTAATGTCGCCTGAAGCTTGGTTACTTGTTCTTGGATTGTCTTCTTCTTTCTTCAAGTCTTGTCTCAACCACTGGTTTTGAAGTACCTTGGTGTAATGAATCTGTAATGCATGGTTCTTGGTTGATAGACTGTTTGCACTATCCTTTAGATCTTGATATATTTTCTTGAGCTTTTCACTAATCTTGGTAGTGAAGTGATCTAGAGTGCATAACTGCTATATAATTGTTATTACTTCAGATATAACAGTTTCTAAACCATTTACAAGTTTAGTCAGAGTTACTTTATGTACTATCACTATCTGGCTAATCTTCACGGTAACTTTATATTGGATCTTCTTCTCAGCCCTTTCTGCCAATTTATGCTCGACATCAATGTCAAGTTTGTCAATTTCCTTGGTGAGTAGTTCAAGTTGTTCAAGTATGAGGGCTCCTTCATCAATGTTAATATCTGGTACAACTTGCATTACAATCTTTTTTTATTTTTCTAGTACTTGTGCATTCTTTTCTTCTTGTCTCAAATTGTCCTGTGCTGCTTTTTGGGTGCAAAGTTTACCATATTTCTTCAATGTTTCCAGATCAAGTGTCCTTTGATCCTAGTCAGGAATTTTTATGATTTCATCTAGTGTAACTACGTCCTTGGTTCCTTTCTTCTTATTTTTCTTTCTTTGAACACTCGATGAAGGAGATAGAGCTAATGTTAACTGAGCCTTTTGCTTAGTTTATGGCTTTGCTTGCTCGGTACTCAGAGTGATGACTTGGTGAGGTGCCTCAGTAGCTGAACTTGTGGCTGTAGTAGATGTATCTATTGTCTTGTCAGGAGTCTCTGTGTTACCTTCACCTTTTTCTTCTGCAGCATCAATGGTATCATTAGGTGCATCACATTTTGTTGTTCCACCACTATGCTCGGTCTCTTTACTCTGATCTTCAACCTTGTCTTCATTTGTATCTATGACCTGCTCGGGTGTCTTTTGGTGTTCTTTAGTCTCAATTTCAATTGCTTTGACCAAAATAGGTAACTGGCCAGGTACATCTGCTCGGGTGACCTGTGATGTGTTTTGTTCATCAATAGTCTCGGTTGCTCTGATTGACTCATCTTCCTTGGCCTTATCATCTAGATAACCTTCAGTTACATCAGTTATTGTGATCTCCAAGTGACCTAAATTAGTTAAGATATTAGGAATACCATCTAATACATCATCAATTTCCACATCATCAATTGTTATGGGTTATGTACTTGGTCCAATAGATGTAACATCATTTACTTCCTCGGTATCCTGGATGTCCTCTGATGGATTCAACAGTTCGTTCCAAAGTTTGGTGCTATCTATATCCACTTCCTTCATATTTCCTTGTAGGATATTCAATGTTTTTTGTTTCTTAGGAAATCTCTTGGAATAATTCTGCATTACATCGTGTATCTCCTCAACTGTGCGCTCAACTTTAATAAGAGTGAGAGTTGCTTCTCTCATTTTTTTCTCAGTTTGTAGTGCATATGACCATCTTGCTGATATTTTATCACATAATTATGATGGAATAGAAGTGGAAAACTCAACTAGAACTTGTTTGAAGTTTATCATCATACCTATGATTGCTTCTTCGAGTTTATCCTTGTGCTCGACAGTCATATCAGAATATGCTTGTATCTTTGGATGTCCTAACTATCCAGTTATCTTGATTGCCTCTGTAGTCTCATCAATGGTCTATGATGTCTTATTCTGTACAACCTTGAATTGATCTGGGTTGTCATTAGAATCATCCTTTTCATCTTTGTTCCTTACATATCTCCTGTTTTGTCTCAGTGCCATAGTACCCTTCTATTTCCTTGTTTGGTATGTAAGCTTAGGCAAGGGTCTTGTGATTTTTGCTACACCTTTCCTCAAAGGTGGTGAATCAATAGTCACTTTTTGTGATCTTTTATTCGGTGGAGACCCAGTCTTTGTGATTTTTCCCCTTTTGGCCTTAGATTCCTTAACTGGTTCTTCATTAGACTTGGTGACATCAATGTCATGTTCAGGTTCTTCTTCTTGACTGACTGAGGTCTTCTCCTCAGTTTCATCTTCAGACCTGTCCAATTATTCATCTGTGATTCAAAGTTTCCTCTTCAAAGTTTTGACAATTTTAGTCTTTTTCCTACCCATATGTTGAACTTGTAAAGTAATTTGTATTCAAGTCTTTTCTTCTTCATAAGTGCTAAATCTCATGGCAGATTTATCAAAAGGACCATTCAATAGTTTCTCAATAGCCTCTGAAGCAACATCAATATCTAATTTATAGTCCATCGGAGGTAGCCATGCTATCCTTGGATTTGCTACTTTGATTAAAGTTGTATCTGTGTCTACTACAAAAAAATATATCACCTTTGTATTGTTCTACTAATTGCATAGGAATTCTAGATCTCTTTTCCATCCTAGCTTTGAACTTAGTAAAATATTCGTTCATAACAGGTTCAAAGTTCTTCCCTAAACTTGTAATCATCTCATCAAATTGTACTATAATTGGTCTGTCTGACTTCCACTTTACTTTACCAATTGAGGGAAATAAATTTTGCATGTAGAAGAATATGCAAAGTAGTAATGAACCAAACTTACATGTATTTGACTTTGCTGATCTTATGGTTCTCATATTTTCTTCTAGCTACGTCTGCAACAGCTTGAAAAGATCAAGTTGTAGTCCTTTCTTGACAATTTTGTAGGCTATGTCAACAGCTCCGCATGGTATGATGTTAGACCTGCTAGACTAGAATATCTTATATCCAATAGCTTAAGATTTGAACCTCAGTTCAGGATCACTGATGCAGTTGATCTTCAAACCTCTTCCATCCCACTCATCTAATGTTAGCTTCTCTAGCTTGTTTCTCGGTAGGTGCCTTAGGGCTTTACTTTTTTCAGATATAGGATATCCTGTTATTGTGTGAATTACATCTCTGGTTATCTTGATGGCTCATCTAGCCAAAGCTTTCCATCATGTACTTTGCTTAGAACAATGCAGATCAATTCATTGCGAAAGACCTTCAGGAAATTTAGGGCATTGGTTAACCCTTTAACCTCCATATGTTTGTGATCTTCCTTCAACTTCCCATTTGTGCATAATGATTGGTATGTGGCCATAAGATCAAAGTATCCGATTTCACCTATTTTGTAGTGTATGTACATACACACATCTTGGAATAGAAAAAACCTAGGAGGGAAAGATGAAAACATGCCTTTATACTATGGTTGGGCTAAAACATGTGGATGGATCTTGTAGTTTGGTTCCGTGTAGGTGGAGTTCTTTACCAAAATAACCTTTTTATCCTTATCCAGCTTTGCTTTCATTGGTCGAGATGAAGATGTCGTGAGCTCTATTTTAAGCCTTTCGTAAAAGATACTTGAATAACTCCGTGAGGGAAGAATGCGTAGTGACTAACCTTTGTGTGCTCAGAATGTGCTTAAATATTTGAAGGATTCTTGAAAATGTTCTGCTGCAAATTTTTCTCTTTTCTCTGTTATGCTCTGTGATTGTGTTGTGAACAAACGAGTTCACATTCACCAAATATATAGCAAATGACTTAGGACAGTGCAAAAAATTCTCTTCACCAACCACTCGGTGAACAAACATCATGCTTGGTTAACATTAATGATACTTTAGTTTGGTGAGTATACCATTTACTTGGTTGCCATAGCAACTCGGTTGTCTCTTCACATATTTATTAACTAACAGTTTTAACTTGATACACATTAACCAACTCAACTAGATCAAAGTAATCAAACATGTAATGCCACAGTGCATCTTCATTTATGCTAATTTAGTATATGTACAATAAATATAGGAACTGATGTAAGATATATCATTGCAAAACATAGTTCCATACCTACTTGCATTGCTCAGGTGGAGACGGTGGAACCACCCAATCCATCAGATGAGATGTCACCAAATTTTGTGCTTGGTCCTGCATTATCATTTGATAATCTTTTCCACATTTGATTTTTGATCCTCATGATTTATTCAATTGTGTTTCCATTCCCATAAGTGTTTATTCGGTCTGCACAATCTTTGCTTAAGTGACCGACTTTATGACAGTGAGAACATGCCATTCCAAAGTTGACCAATTCCTAGACTTGGTTGGCCATTGTCTCATACAATTTTTTTCTATATGTCCATATTTACCACATGTTTCACAACTAATCCAAGTGTTATAATCCCATGCATAAGCATTTCCTTGTCTTCTTGGTTGATTTACCGTTTCTTGTCTGTTAGGCTTCCATATTTGCTTTGTGTTTTTCCTGCATGCTTGTGTTGTATGACCATTCATGTTGCAATCATTAAAATATTTATCCATGAATGGTTTATTCTATGGTTTGATCAACTTGGATCTACACTCATGTTCCTGATGTCCATGGTTATTACAGTTATAGAAAATATCATTAAATTTAGGAGGGTTTCTAGGAATGCCTTTTGCTTTGCTCCTGCAAACATTCGATGTGTGGCCTGATTTTCAACAGTGATGGCAAGAGGGATTCTTAGGCTTTATAATTGAGTATACATTCATTTTTTCAGCTTGATTTGATAATTCTCCTTGCTTGGTATACCCTAATCTGGTATTGTTGTTCAGTCTTCTTTGATGGTTCATAAATTCATCCATTCTCTTTGTACTTTCTTTAGATCTCTTAATCACTTTATTATGTTGTTGTAAAATATTCACTTCATTTGTCACTTTTTCATTTTCTTCTTTTATTACACCAATATTATCTATTCTTTTTTCAAGTTCAATATTCACTCAGTTTGCCTCATGATTCATAACAACCACTTGATTGGTGATCTCAAAGTAGTGTGCAGTAATTCTCAATATCTGAGTTTCTTTCTCTTGCAAATTTTCAGTCATCTATCTTCTATCATCAACAACCATGTTCCTATCTTGTTCAAATTTCTTTGCATCATTCAATACTTCCACCATTCTAACCATTTATGTATCTTGTTCGATTTGCAGTGCTTTCACTTTCTCAGTAAGTTGTTGATTGCTTTAAGATAGTTTTCATATGATTCCTTCAGATGCATCATATATGATACCAAATTCAGATCTAGATGTGTCAAATGGGCCATGAATATCTTCTTCGTGATAATCAATCTCATGACAATGAATTTCCATGTCCTTTCTCTTAATCAACATCTCCCTGAGTTTCTCTTTGGCTTCCTTGTATTGCCCGACATAGATCTGCAGTTGTAACTTCTGATTTTCAATAGTTTTGTCAAGTGTATACCTTTCCATTGTAATATATTTTCTCTTCAGCTATTAAACCTTCAAAATAAGGGAACTAGCTCTGATACCAATTGTTGGGATAATGTAGAGGTGTGTGTACTAAGAGGGGAGGGGTGAATCAGTACCCTTTAAAACTTTTAATAAATTCTTTGTAATCACTGTTCTGTATTAACCGCTTGAGTAGATTGCATACACCAAACATATAGTATCACTAATGAAATGTAAATGCATGTAAAGTAAACATTACACATACATAAAATTAAGTACTAATGAAACTAGTATTTTGGTATCACAGAAAACCCCTGTTAGAAGGTAAAAACTGCAGTGGGGACGAGACCCACAAAACTTCACTACTACAGAAATAAAGTTAGCCCTTTAAAGCTTACAAGAATGATCACTTCTGATTATCTTACCCTGTTAGGAGTAACAGTGAGATCGATTAGATCTACCTCATGTGAGGATTTAAGAACACAATCTATGTGTGCACTCGCTTAAGAGATTTACAATAAGACGGTTAAGTCTACTCTGTTTAGAGATTCTGGGGTCTATTACAATTGTTAGAGAGTAACAAAAATTTAATCTAAAACATATACAATCTCAATATTTCTGATATAGATCCATTAAGTACATACAAAACATATCACCTCAATGTGAATGATAATAACTTATGCTCTGTTCTGCTCGGTAGCCTTTCCTTAGTTCTGTAAACTAATTTATGCAATGTAGTCTCTATCTTTAAATCCTTGTCTGATCTCTGATGTCTTTAGTATGGTGGCTACTTGATCATTTCTTGATCAACATACATTACAAAATGACATCTATACATTTATATATATCAAACTCTATGACCTAGTTAGGGCTTAAAAATTACATCCCTAACCTAAGATCAATGATGTACATAATTTACCTTGATCATCTACACATAGGAGACATAAAAAATTAATGCTGTAAATCCATAATTAATTTCCTTCTCGATCATGTAAACCATTATCTAGGTCAGCTAAAAAGTTGTTACATAGAATAATGTGCCATAAAAAAAATTTAGTTGGCCTCTGTTCCACTCGGTTAATGCTGTCTCTTAGTGCTTGGTGTAGTATGTGTATCTCGATTATACTAGTGTTCGGTTATGCTATATAGCTCAGTGTTGTTTACTGCTCGGTGTAGTCTGTCTAGTCAGGTATCATTGTACTTGGTTAACTCTGGGTGTGATCAATGCTCTCAATTAACTTTGTACTTTGATGATTATAATGACTGTCTTGTTGTGACTCTATTACCGAATATCCATTATGTCTTCTTGATAACTAATGACAACTTCAATGCAGAATTGGAGTAACATTTCCTACATTCTGCCTTCTTGTGTCCATATGCATAAAAAATAAAGCAATAACCAGAAAAAGGTTTGAGATTTGCTTTACCTCTGGAATTTCTCTTTACGTGTCCAATCTTGTTACATCCAAAGCATCTACCTCTGAAAGGTCTGATATGTTCTTTTGGTTCTTCAAGAGTAGGTATTGTTAGGGATTTTTCTTGTATGAACCACAATGCTTGAAATGTCTATTTGAACCTTGTACCTTCTAATTCTGATTTAGAGACAAGAAAAGCCTAATTGCTAAGGACTGGATAAGGTCCTTCTTCATT
>MU224829.1:584844-599455 GCA_018584345.1 Thuja plicata | reverse complement strand
CTTTCAAGGCAGGAATAAACCTATTGAAATCAACTGCAAAGAGACTCAATTTAGCCTCTATTTGGTTCAATTTTCCCTTGAAGAATGAGAGAGCAACATTTACCCTTTTGATCTCATCTTCTACCTCTGTTACAATTGGAGGAAAGTCTTCCCTTATGTTCTGCAGAGATGACAATTTCTCAAATAAACTAGCCCTGGCAGACCACTTTGTGAAGTATGGCTTTAGAATTAGAAGGTACCTTAATACCTCAGCATGTAATATAGGCAATTTATTATAAGTATTAATTACAACATCAGCTTTTTCTTTGAGGATCTCAATCCTATGTTGTAATACACCTCTTAATGCTTTCAATGCTATATCATTTCCCTTTTCTTCATCCACCTTTTGTTCCACAGCCTCTTCTGATCTAGGCTTGTCTTCAATTTGCATAGGTGGTGGTTGTGCAGGCACATACACAACCTCAGGCTTTGTCTTTAACTCCTCCAATAATTTGTTTATCAACTCATTCTGCTGGTACAATTTTATATGGCACATGTCTCTGTCTTTAGACAGTGCACTTGTTTCTTCCAGCAGAGAAGTATATCTTTCAGACAACTGCTTTTTCTTATCCTCATTTAACTGAGCCTAGTGTGTCATTATTTGGGAAATCTCTAGATCCCCTGTGTTCTGCACTGACCACACCATCTGGTTCCCCACCATATTCTCTTGAATGTTTACTAATTGGGGCTTTTGCTCTTTAGGGCTCATATTCCACATGGCAAAGGCTTGTGACTTTGGGTCATACCCAAATCCTTTGATCATCTCTCCTACTTGGACTTCACTAACCATTTTAAGGTCAGGCTGCTTTCTGATTTGATTAATGACGAATGCAGATGCCAAATCCCAGCCTTCAGCTAATAAAATTCCACTTCCTAACACCATTTTCCTGGCATCTTCAAGAGAAATGTCCTCAATCTCAGGATCATAAGTTTGTAGGGCCACAAGAGCTTCATTGGTAATTGTTTCTTTCCCATCCACAAGTAATTGGGACTTTAGTTGCTCTGCTTTGTGCCACCTGAGGAAGTCTTTAAATTCCTTTGTCTTTATAAAGTTATCATCATCAAGGAACTTCTGCTGACTAAGCAATCTTTCATCCACACATGGCCTTAGTAGGTTCTCAACTTTATCCTCTGGATCATGCATTTGTTTCTTGCCTTGTCTGATTTCTTTCCTCAGGTTATGGTCATATAACCTGGTGCCAGGTATCAAGGCCTTAACCTTGTCCTTTTTTCTACTTTTCCCTTCAACTGAGGGCTGGCCTAATTCCAATTTTTTCCTCTTTGCTGCAGGCTCTTCCACATCATCCGACTGTGTTGCAACTGTTAAGTCTATAATGTGTTGTCCTTCTGCTTGCAGCTGTGGGACCTCAGCCATTTGTTGTTCTTGGGCATGTTGTGGTGGAGGAGACATGTAAGGACGTGCATAGTCACTATCATCACCACTCTCGTACTCTGACTCTGAATGCTCTGGAGATTGAGCACCTTTTTTAGCAAGAACTGTATCTAATTGATCTAACAACACATAGTAGTTGTCAATCATAGCTTTGATCCTATCAAAATACATGAGGTCATGGTAAAAACCCCTAAAGGATAAACCATTTCTCTTTATTTGAGTCTGCAGCTTCAGCAGCTCCTGAATTCTCAATCTTTTCATGTGGATGTCATCTTCATCCAAGTTATTTCTTGTTGCATCCTCCTCTATGCATTCACAATGTACATTGGTATTTGGGATAGTGGGAGTGTACAATTTTCTGACCCCTGCCATGAATCCTTCTGGGTCAATGTACCTGTAAGGGGCTGCCCCCATTCTGAATTTTCCTAACCATTGACCCACTTCATCTGTGGCATTTTTACCAATAGTAAAGTTTTCAATACTGAACTGCCTAGGGGTTATAGTCCCCTTCTTATGAGGTGCAAAATGTTCATTATTAGTTAACATCAGCTGCCAGATGAATTCCATAGCAGCAACTCTCATAGGCACATTATAAGGCAATATATGGGGTGGGTGAATACACCCAAATATTCTGATTATGGTGAAGTTCTCCTCCAAGAAGAAGTCACCCCAGTTGTGGTTCCCAGGCCAATTTTCTAAATATTCACAAGGCCTAAGAAGTTGTATGACCTTCAAAGGAATTCTGGTCCTGCTTATTCCCAGACTTTTTATAATTGGATACACTATCCAATTTTGGAAGGCACAGAAGTCACAATCCCTGGAAGTATAGTTCCAAACCCTAACCCAGAACTAGATAAGATTTGGTTGTGCCTGAAAGAATCTTTGAGGGGATAAATTGTGGGGATCCATGATTGCAAAATTGAAATATAGGAGAAGGTGCATTAGGACTGAATAATGCAAGAATTTTGGCTCCTTCTCCCTAGGGTTTTTTAGTTTCTAAAACCCTCGTGCATCTCATCAATTATATGCTAAATATAGTCATAACTGGTGCTTGAATGCACCTCCTGTAGGTCTAACACCATCATTGAAATACCATGACCCATTCTTTCTACGTCTCCATCTATCCCCAGTACTCTGCAAAGGGCATAGGCATTGTACTTGATATAAAAATGTAGGTCCTTGTAATAATATGGATATGGTTAAGCCTTAGGACCTAAATGATCCCTCAATTTTTTTGGCATATGTTTCTGCAACAAGCTCCTTGCAATTCCCGGCTTGGCACTATACCTCTTTTCTTGCCTTTTCATGTCAATTTTGGTAGACATGGAACTGAATAAGCCAAAGGCTTGCATGAAAGAGTTTCTATTTAGAATTAACAAGGCAGTGCCATCATCCCTTTTGATGGTCTTTGTAAGGGCATCATAATGATTTGCCAGATCAAGAAATAGGTCAACATCTAGAAACACATCAGGAACTAATAACCTACCCAGACCACATGTCCAAGGGTTTGAAATAGGGATAGGCTTATCAGAATTTTTATAAAAATATGTAAAAAGAGAGTAACCTGTTTTGCCCGGGGTTGCAGCATCTCTGATATCCTTGAAATCATCTTTAAAGACACCTGCATCAATCTTCCTATTTTGTGTTGAACCTAGCAAAAGCTGGAGAAATTCATCAGAGTAGCTGGGTTTTCCTTTTTGTTCTTCTCCACTGCCTCCACTTGTTGAAGCAACGCTCACAGCCCTACTCATTTCTGTGAGCACCTTGAATTTCTTTCCTTCAACCAATATTGGAACAAATCTAATCTCCAATATCAGTTTTTTTCTCTGAGCACAATCCTCTGTAAATTTTAAAAAATCTCTGCTTACTTTGGATACACTGCAATTGCTCAAAATATCACTTTTCACTGAAAACAATTAACTTGGCTCTGAAAACTTGAAAGCACGATGAACAAGAATGAATGCACTATCATCTGTTTATAGCCATATGATTCAGAGTACATATCTCATAATTTGGGAACGTCAGTTCTGCCATTAAGTTGCCATGCCGTGAACTTTGAAAAACTTAGCCGTAGTTGCACGAAGTTGACAGGAAATCAAATTTTCAAATATGAATCCTTGGCGCAATCATAAAATGTTGAAGACAGCTGACATGTCATCTTCTGATTAATTCTCCGTCATACATCTCAGCTACCTTTTGTGCACAGTAATCAACATTCAAGTTTCTAATTGGTTGCCGAATGATTCATCCTGTCATGTCAACCACTTGCCGCCGCTTTTTATATCTCGTAATCAGGTGACCACGCGACTGTATGAAGTCTCTTTGTCGTGAGCCCTTGTTCTTAACTATGGTTCCATTCACAGACTTGGTGACAAAGTACTTTATTTACCTTGGTTGACTCAAGTCATCAAGCGATCAGGCGACAATACTGAAATCAAAGTCGCGAAGAGTTAACCTTAACTCATCATTCTTTTCCAGACTTGGCAACTAGCCGTTACTATTAACCTTTACGGTTATCTCATTGTTGCTAGATGCTCATATTCTATTTTAAGACCATGCGACAAGCCTTAGTCACCCAGTCGGGAGATACCTTTACCTTTACCTCAACATATAGCACATGCCTTTTCTCTATTTATAGGGACTTTGTGACATACCCTAATCGCCGAGTCGGGAGGAATTTTTCCCTAGGACACTTTTCTCTCCAGACATCGTGACCACCATCAGATCATTTCATTCCTTCATCCAACGGCTGGCGCGTAATCACTTAATATTTTTACATACCTTTAAATCTTTCAGAGACTTCACGACTGAAGGCACCATACCTTAGTCTTGAAATCGCTCAATCCTTTTCTCTCTTCAGGCGACCTCCCGACAACCACTTACTTTATGACAGATGTCACCTGCTCACTGATTTACTCAATGCATACTGAAGAGCTGAGTCATCATTCTGTTCTGGCGACATCCTGACTGAGTAATGCCGCAAACATCAAATGGTTAGTCGCGTAGTCTGAGCTGTTATCTCTTAACCGCCATTTGATCTCGAGACCACGCGACTGAAGGAAAAATTAACCGTGAACCCTAGGCTGATTTGGCAACAACGCGACATGAAGTAAATCGTGAAGTCTGAGAACATTTGTCATAACTGCTGATTTCTCTTGCGATCACCCGACTAACAGTGGGTCCCATTTTTCATAAAACTTATAACAAGGATATCCCGTGACTACCCGACTAATAAGATATCGCTAAGTCTCAGAATGATGAAGGAATATTCTGTTTCGTAACGAGACTAGGCAACATAAAGGAAAAGCAAAGTCAGGAGAGCATTTGGAATATTCATCCCAGGTAACGCGATGAAGTGACTTAACTTAAAGCACATGTCTTAAGTGATTTGAAAAAGTAACGCTGAAACATAAGACATGGCCTAGGGTTTCAAATGCATCATTTAACACTTGGATACTAGGGTTTTTCAGGGTTTTTTGCAATTTTGGCAAGGCTTTAACATGAACACCTGAAATTTTGCAGAGGGCAAGACAAGGAACAAGGCAAAGCAGTAAAAATAGGAAATACAACCAACAGGTCTTTCTTTAGCAGTCTTCACTTCAAGATTTTCTTCTCGAGTCCTGGACCATTTAGCTTCATTGAAGCTAACTCCACTCATGTCTCCTTTAGTTTTCTTCCTATCTCTTTATTCATCGATCAAGTCACTTCTCATGTGAAGTTTCTCAATATGTTGCTTAGCCTCAACCAATTCTCCTTTGATGATCTGATTATATTTCTCTAATTCTAGGTATTTGTTCTTGTAGTCATCAAGTTCAGTCTCCATTTTTCCCATCTGAACATTAGCATCCTTTAAGGTTTCTTCAATTTTTTTTTCTATCATCCTTTACCAGTTTAATCTCTTTAGCCATTTGAAAGGAAGTAGTTTCATGATCAAGCTTCAAAGTATCTTTCTCTTGTTCAAGCTGTTTTATCTGATCTAAAGTATCATTGTCTGAATCCTCTTTTATCTTATCCATAAGATCTTGTCTCTGACTCCTAGATAGTTCAAGTTGTTCTTTTAGTTTCTTGATGAAACTCTTAACTCTTCTTAATTTGAATCTAAAGTCACCATTCTCTGCTTTATCCTTATGAAGGTCTTCAAGTGTTGCTTCAAAGTTTCCTTCCAAACTTTTAGAATCCATCTTGATCTCCCTTAAGCTGCTAAGCTTTCTCTCTAATGACCAAGATCTCTAATACCAATTGTTAGGATTAAATAATACTGATAGGGGGGGGGGGTTGAATCAACATTACAACACTTTAAACTTAAACTTAATAAATTATAACTTAACCAGATCATTACTGAAATGAAAATAACATAAGCACAAAACACATAACTCATAGCACCATGAATTTTTTGTCAAGGAAACCCTGGCCAAGGGAAAACCCTGGTGGGGATGGTACCCACAAATATGTACTAAAACTATTGTGTCCCTATTAGGAGACCTAGCCCTATTAGGAGCTGAATATTAAATTAGCACATTTCATTGTTAGAGGAATACAAATAACCTGTTAAAGGTATACTGAGCTCACTACTAATACAATAAAAAAATATGATTTTGTTACAATGCTTTTCAAGAATGAACAATACAAGTATCTGCTATGCTTAAGTAGTTACTTTTGTAGCTTGCATCACCATCTATCTGATTCTAACATCACAATTCATCCATTCATCTATTCGCATCACATCCATACTTTGCTTCTCAAAATCTCTTCATATCTATATTTTATTACATTACCCAATCGGCTTCCAAATACATCATAAAATGGAACCAACAGTTTTACAAAACTAAAATACAAAGTCAGCGATCATACATTACGAAAATAGAGGTAGTACCCAAAGCAAATCCAACTTAGCATGTTTAGATTCCATGTTACACTTCCTCAATCATCGTGACCATTCAACTGCTCTGCCTCACTGTATCAATCTCTTCGCATGAATTCAACTATCTGTATCTTTCATTGCTGAACTCCAAAAATAAGAAACCTTAAGTGAAGATCTATCATACCCCAAAATAGCTTCCCCTAATTTCTCATGTCTTCATTCTTCATATATTATCTTTTTTGACCAAAATTGTACTTCTGTACTCTGTAAACTACTTTTTGTACTTAGTCATGTTTACAAGTCACAACTCCAAAACTATGTTTCACTCTACGCAATCATTCATAACTGATGTGTTTCCATAAATGACAACCCTAAGGTGTTCCTGAACACTCCTGAATGAACCACTTTCCAACAATTATTTCACCCCCTTAGTCAAATTAGCCAACCTTAGACAACTACCCATGTGCTCATTTTAATATACATAAGCTCACACAAAAATAATAAAAAGTGGTACTACACAAAACAATCTGACTAATACCATGAAATTACAAAACCATTGACCCCTTACTTAACATTAGGTGCTAATATTACTTAATGTTAAATAATTTCTAATGTGAAGCACCGCATTATTGTTGTAGTGAAGTAGACAATGAGATGGGAGGGGGGGGGGGGGGGGGGNAATCCGTGTCTAAGAAAATTCAGTTATTTTAAATCAAACTTTTGAATTTTAAACTTCAACTTAAATCAGGTCAATTATTAAACTAAAGCGTTATATATACACATCTTCATAACTTCTATTGAATTGAGATAGGTATCATGATAACCAACACTAATAGAACAATATTGAAGAAGTATCAACACAATATGAGGCAATCTATGATGAATATTTGATTTATGAGAAAAGATAATCTCTTAACGATAATACCGTGATTGACTATGGCTGATACAAGTTCATGAATAACTCAAAAAATGAGTAACATATGACAAGAAAATTTATATTAAATTTAAGCACATAAAGTTGACAACTTATAACACACATAATTGTCCTGAGTGGAAACCCTCCCAGGGAATAAAACCACTCAAAATTTCCTCACTGGCTTAATTTAATATTCTCTTTACAAATGCATCACTGGCTATGTTGTCTCAATGACAAATATGCCTCACTGGCTAATGCATGTGTCTCACTGACAAAGATGCCTCACTGGCCTTATCAAAAAACTTCTAAACTTACAATGCCTCATTTTAACAATATCTAGTTCATACAGAGTCATGATATCTAAAAAAGAATAGTAATCATATTCAAATATGATACATCAAAAGATACATGTAACATTCTGTATGAAAAGATGCATCATACTCAAATAGGATAACAATATCCTCAGCCATATATCTTTGATTATGAAAAACTATGTGCACAATAGAATTGATGAATGTTTCATGGAGTATCAATTTTATTTCTTTGTACATCAAATCATTGTTCACTGTAATGTATATAAATCATTTAAAACCAATAAACTGTAATGTAACCTCCATAACAAACTGTGTTTCAAAACTTAATCAAAACTGTCTATTAATCCATAACAAGCTGATTGTTTATCTCTAAAGCATCATTCATGAAAAAGAAAACTTAATCACTATTCCTTATTAATTATTTTCCTCTAATCAAACTTAACAAATCCCTTAATAGAAATTAAATGACTTATCTTTGTTTTAAATTAGAAAAACTATATACTTATATTCCATAATTTATCTCTATTATAATATCTATCTAAATCATATTAACTTAATAAATCAGAAAAGATAAAATATATATTAATCATGTTGCTCAACCAATAATAATAACTTGTCCTAAGACCTTATTGTTGTCAAGAAAGATCACAAAGTGGAGACCCGAAGCTTGAGTTAAGGCCACAAAATACACCCTTGGGTTTAGACACTACTCACGGGTTAAGAATGAAGTAATGACTATGTATGCCCCAAACAAAAACATGTTTACAAATCATCATGAATCCATCATTCCATGACTAAATAATAAACACAATGTTTGGTTATTGTAGACATCCAAAAATATTAATATTAAATTCCCTTTTATTCAT
The DNA here is from genome assembly GCA_018584345.1 of Thuja plicata. NCBI lineage: Eukaryota > Viridiplantae > Streptophyta > Pinopsida > Cupressales > Cupressaceae > Thuja > Thuja plicata. The sequence goes on along the minus strand of MU224829.1, from coordinate 591,066 downwards.
CTAACTATTTAATTAAATTAATTAAATAGTTTCATTTATGGTATTTACATACAAAATAAATACTATCCCAATGTATTTCATTTAAATACATTTACTCTCACAAATCCCCTTTTAATAAATCTATATTTATTAAATATACTCCACTAACCTAAACTCCTCTAAACTTGGATTAAATTAAAATAATCCTCTCCTCACCTTTTGTTAAAATCGCCTCTTGCTAATATTCCTCTAATACTTATTTAAAAGGTAATTTACCTCTAATCATGTGCACAATCCCCTTTGACTTTTCCAACCTAACCCTCAATCCAAGCCACTCATCTCTCTTCCACCTCTTAATCTCAACCGTCCATTCCCTTCACAAATCTATAAATAGAGGCCTTCTCCTCTTGCATTATCATATCTCTCACATTTGTTGTTGCATTTTTATTATGGTCATTTTGATTTAGAATTGCATAGTGTTTTCATGCTCATAGTTGTTTTCTTGCTTAAATAATATAGAGATCACATGCTAGGAATTTGGTAAAAGAATCATAGCTTTAATCTTACTTTGCATTTCATTCATGGTAGCTTAATCTTCACTCTTAAGAAGCTTTGAGAGCAGTTGTTCCATACTAGCTGTTGAATCCTTCTTCCATCCATCAATCTTGCATTCATCTTAGCATTTTCACTTGGGGATTTTGAATATTGTGTTTGAGAGAGCACATTCACACCTCCATAAGAGAGAAAGTCAAACAAGCCTCTTGGGTGCACTTGTTTCAAGATATATCTGATGATATGAGGATCATTTTGTTGTTTTCATGCTTGTTTCACATTATTTGAATCTTTTACATGCTAACCCTCTAATGGTTTGGTGTTTTAGTTGATGATTGCAGGCTGAATATTTCCTCGTACACATTCTGGCACACCCAATGGGACCCACATCCCTATAAACATTCTTCTATTCTCTTCTTTTTCTTTCATTTCTGTCCAGTTGACGAATCGACGTCTGCATTTTACTTAGAGGTGTCTTCTTATACGCCATTTTTTTCTGGATCACCGATCGACGTCTGCGCTCAATCGACATCTCTGATACCTGAACCGACGTCTCTGATACATCACATTTTTTCTCTAATCTTTCAAACTTAATAGTTCATTTTTATAGGGTTTTTAGTGTTTCTATTGTTTCTAAGGCTTTAGCATTCAGTTTTTTAGCAAAGATTGGTTTTACAAGTAGTTATAATCCTAATTTCTCTTTAAAAAAAAAATTCTTGGAAGCAAAGAGTCACTAAAGAATATTTATTTAGGGTTAGGGAAATCTCAACATAGGTCTGTGTAGTCAATTTGAAGGTTTGAAGAGAGGAAAAGTTACTCATTTTGCTATTTTTTCTATCTTTTTGGGTTCTTCAGGTACAGTAGGGTCTACACATACGCTAGTTCATGTTTGAGTGTCTACCCATATGTCGATCCAGGTGAAGCACCGATCGACATCTCTGATTTACAAACCAGTGTCTCCTCTAGGTATAACTTTCTGTGCTTTTCTATATTTCCTAGTTTGCTTTCTGCATTCTGTCATTTTAGGTAAAAAAATAGAATCAACATCTACACCCTACATCGGTGTCTGTGCCTTGTCTTCTTTGATTTTCATAATTTCTAACATCTTTTAAAGTGGTTTTTGTGCTAAGAACGCTTGTCAAAGATTGATATTTGAAAACTACTAATCAGTTGTCTTGCAACACCACTTCTCAAACAAATCAATCCAAAGATTACTTACATTTTTTCTTGCAGGTTGCCTTAATCAAAATCAACTAAATGATCGTGCTTCTTAGAATTTTCTTGTTTTTAGGCACATAGATTAACTAGGGGATCTTTTGTGTGATTCAAAACAAGTATTAGGGGAGTATGCTCTCTTCCTTTTTGGAAGAGCAAAAACCTACACATGCTTGTTTTATCTTAGACAATTAAATCTTTGGGGGAAGAACAACTTGTCTTGTGTGTGTGTGGGAGAAAATGAAATTGGATAAGAGAGTATGCTCTTTTCCCCTTGTGGGAAAATCAGAAATGTAGACCCCTCTCGTCACCAATCCATTGCTTTCAAGTTAATCCTTTAGAGGGCCTGCCAAGGGAGCAATCTCTTGGGAATGACCCAAGTGGGGAACAAGTGAACCTGACTACTCCGCCCCACTATATTAAAAATCTTCTTTCAATCTAAAGAGAGAGAAGACATGACTATATATTTTTTTTATCTCTAATTCTCCTTCATTTGTAGGGCCTTGTTGCCTCAATCTTTCTAAGTGAGACTACACTTGAGTGGGAACTTGTAGGGTCATCTTGGTCTCAAGCTTGTTTACAAGACTCCAAGGGGGATACATTCAACTTGTGTAGGGCTGAGAGGTCTCAATCTAGCTTGTGAGACTATACATTTTGGGTACTTTTAGGGCTATAGGCATCAATTTCGCTTGCAAAAATACAAGGGATAGGCATAAAAAATGTCCTTACTAAACACTTGTTAAAGTAGAAGCCTACCCGATCTACCTCTGAAAGTGTCATAATCTTTGTGCAAGGATCGATCCAAGTGGATTTTACCCGGATCAACTGACAATTTTACACCCAACATATGTATTTATAGGGGCATTCTAAAGCATTATTGTGGCATGAGGGAGCTTATGCAATTTGAGCGTCGAGTCTCTTCTCAAAACCCACATCGTGCATAGTCCTAGACAAATCCAATATCACTTTGTGTAAGGTGAAGAAATACCAAGCGTGGGAAAATATTTTGACACTGAGCCAATTTCCTTAGGTAGGAACTTGCTTGTTTAACATTGATTAAAGGTTTCACACACTTCCCCTACTCCTCAAGGTTTCTTTGTCCCTTGTTGGATTGTTTTTGAAATTTGGATGATCATGTTTGACTTAGGCTATACTTAGCATAGTCACTACCTAAATGTATGATTGAAACTTGTTCTTTCCATTGAGCATATAACCAAGATCTTATCAACAAAAAATGACTTTCCAATCACAAAAATTTGTTTGTGTGGCATGCCAAATCTGGGAATACATAAGAAAGTAAAGAATCCATTATCTCCCATGATCAGAGAACAAAAGAACACCACTCGCGAAGCCAAAAAGTACCAACATATCGTTGATTCTGTCAAGCAAAAGATTCACGCATGCAAAGAATACAACAAGGTCATCTATAACAACAAGGTTTCCCATTTCAAGATCAAATATCATGTGAATAATGCCTTTATCAGCTTTGAGCAATATGACTAGTAGGCACATTGCAATATCATCTAGTTATTCCTCTTCTCATTCCTTTATCTTGCATCTTAGGAACATCATTTTAATCATCATCCTTAGGAGTGCATCATCCAACCAAAATAGGAAAAATCTAATCAATCCAAACATTATCCAATCAATTTATGCAAAATCCATAAAAAAAATATTGGTGTCATATCATTTTGAGTTGCATAGTGCCTACATATTAATCAAAATCCATTCCTTGGCTTCCTTAGATACACATTGTTTAGGATATCCCACTTTGTCCTTGTAGCCTCATCACCTTGATCAAAAGGTTGGTTTTCATTGACAAAGAATCCTATCTTCCAAAGACCACAAGTCTGTCTTAGGTTGACATAATCATTAATCTTACATTAGGGAAGGAAACTTGTAATCCTTTGTTACATCAAGTCATCCTAGGTCCATAGGATATCCTTTGTCATTTAAGAATCATCCTAGAATCATCTAATCCCATAATCCTGCATCCTAATCATCTTGCACATAATCCATAGGAAATTGCATTAGCATCTTGCATTCCTTTAGCAACATTCATTTCATGCCATCAGAAACTAGGTCCAAGAAGAGGAAAGACATGGACACCAACTATGCTGCTAGCTCCTCTGATCCAATGATAGATAATAACAATGCCATGGTCTCTTTTGACCCTTAGAATCAAGTGCCAAGTGAACATATATGGGCTAACCCCGATGAAACACCTACCTAAAGTGCCATAGAGGGATTCATGAGACACCCTAGACATGCGTACATGGTCAGTGCCATCATTGGACATAACAACCACACAATTCTCACCAATTTTCAGCAAGAAGAAATACAACTTCCACCTAGGATCATACCACCATGAATTGGACTATCTTTAAACATCCTAGGTGAATTTTCCCACCCCATGGTGGAAGAAATATTTGATCCATGATTTAGAATGTCCCAAGTTGGATCCATTATACCTCATTTGCTCCAACCAATAGTTACTCGATCCATAGTGCAAATAGTCACACAATCGACACCACTTTCTATCCATGGACCTCCAGTCTCACAACCATCACAACATATCCAAACTTCACAACCCATCCAAACTTCACAACCCACTCAACCCATCACTTTTCAATCAATCATTGTCCAATCCACCATCGCTCAATCGATCTACACTCAACCAAGTTGCCTCGCAACCGCCAGTCACACAAGCTGTGAGAACTTCAAACCCACTTTCATACCAAAACAATTCACCACTGGCATGCCACTCACAAGAGCCTATAACCAACCCTATTTTTCACAAGGGCCCACATTCCATGGTCAACCATCAGTTACCCAACCTACCTTAGTGCCAATTTTTCCATCTCTTGTGCAAGCACAAAACAACCCGCTAGCTTCTCAGCAGACTTCTCAAGTTGGCCAAACTACACAACCTACATCATCCTCCACTTGGGGCTACTCCCAGGCCACTATACAAGAAATTGGGATGCCAACACTATCAGGTAATGCAAATCCTTCCACCTCCCAAGCAAAAAAATCATTTGCCAACCCCTTTTCCACGCAGCCCATTGCATAAACCATCCAACAACAACTTCCAGTTTACACTAATTACTTGGTCATGCCTCCATCTGCAACATCAAAAATCATCCTACCTCCTCAGCAGCCAAGTTTTCCTGCTCGCATCAACTACATTTCCCCTCCCACTGGGGGAAATCGCTCACAAACCATTCATCCTACGCATAATAATGCGGCCATCCCACCATTTTATGTGGGACAAACCTATGCCCCTCCCACTTATCAACTATCTCAGCAAGCACAATTGCACTACCAACAACAATACATCCCTCAACCATAGTTTCCAACTTCGCAACCTATCCACCAATCCCCTTATCACACCCTTTAGTACCTTCCACAAAATCCTCCTTATTCTGAGCACATTTTGACCCATATCACATACCAGGATCCAACATAATGGGACATCCGCCTCCTCAACCGATCAACCAAGAATGGGAAGAGATGAAGAATTATCTTAAAGAGCTCCGAGCTAGGAATAAAACCAAGAAGTTCAAATTTGAAGAGGTATGTCCCTATCCTTTTGACTGATCCATTACAATAGTCTTTTTTCCCAAACATTTTGAAACTCTCAAATTTGACAAGTACAGAGGGAAGGGAGATCCTGGTAGTCACATTAAAGAATTCTACATGGCATGCCAAGATATAGCATACAATGACAACTTTATCCTATGCATCTTCCCTAAAATTGTGGGAGGATTGACTCTCGAATGGTTTAAAAAAATCCCCTATGGCTCAATTAAAACATTCATAGAGTTGTCAGAAAAATTCGTGACCCAATATGCACACCTTGTTGAGAGTTAGCTCTCTCTCCTAGACCTGTGCAACTCCAAACAAAAAGGAGGTGAAATCCTGGAGGACTATCTCCAAATATGGCAAGGCCTCACTACTATATTTTCCTACCAACCTCCCAAGAAAAATTTGGTTAAGATATTCATTGCAAAACTGCACTACAAGTTGGCACACCATGTCTGCATGAATTGTTTACAAACATATCAAGAAATCTGTGGAAAGGGTATGGACCTTGAAAAGGGTATCATAGATGATGGATCTGTCAAACTCTACAAGGACACAAGTCATGACAAATCCAACAATGATAGATCTCACTATTGGAACAAGAACAGGAGCACTGTGACCGATGGTGCCACATATACAAAACATGTCAAAATTGTGGCGGCTAGACCTCAAGAACCCACTCTAGCATACCAAAAACTAGTGCCTGCTTATCAACAACCTGCGTATCAAAAAACTACATACTAACCCATTGCTACCTAGCCAAGTGTTAGGAACCTGTGTGTTCCTTCTGTTTATTTTTTTAGTGTAGTGTTGTCGGACGCATATGCTTTGTAAGTCATCCCGTGAGTATATTTTATTATCCCACATGCATAGGTAGTATTACTTTTCTAG
>MU224829.1:561706-581163 GCA_018584345.1 Thuja plicata | reverse complement strand
ACATTTGATGATCAAGCTTCCCTTTCAGTTATTTCTATGCCAATTCCCAATTGGTTAGCATCTGTTCAGCAGGGCTATGTCAGTGACTCTTCTTTATCTCAAATCATTCACCAGCTAGCCAATAATCATTCTACTGTACCACATTACTCTTGGGATGGTGCTTCTCTCTGATACAAGGGTTGTCTAGTGCTTCCTCAGAACCCAGATCTGCAACAGACTATTTTTTATGAACTCCATGCTTCTCCTTTGGCAGGGCACCCGGGATTCCTCAAAACTTATGAGAGGGCAAGGCAAAACTTCTTTTGGAAAGGAATGAAATAGATGATTCAATAGATGGTGGCTGAATGTGATACTTTCCAATGCCACAAGGGTGAAACGACCCTCCTTCCTGGCTTGCTAGAACCATTTCCCATCCCTACACGGATTTGGACTGATATTTCTATAGATTTCATTGAAGGGCTTCCTAAATTAGGTGGCAAGATAGTGATCTTGGTTATGGTTGATCGTCTCTCTAAATATAGTCATTTTTGTGCCCTCAGCCACCCCTATACTACCTCCTTAGTTGCACAAATCTTCATGGACCAGATCTTCCATCTTCATGGCCTCCCTTCTTCCATTGTCTTTGATCATGATGCAACTTTTACCAGTCATTTTTGCACTGAACTGTTTGAGAAAACTGGCACCAAACTGAAGATGAGTTCGGGCTATCACCCACAAACTGATGGTCAGACTAAAATTGTCAACAAATGCTTGGAAACTTATCTTCACTGCTTCACTTTTTAACAATAGCATCAATGGGCCAAGTGGCTTCCTTTAGCTGAATGGTGGTACAATACCTCTTACCAAACTGCCTCTAAAATGACTCCATATGAAGTAGTCTATGGTCAGGCACCTGCAGTGCTCCTTCCCTCCACTCCTAGCAGCTCACCAGTCCAGGCAGTTGACATAGTTCTCCGCACTAGGGATCAGATTCTTCACACCTTACAGGATAATCTTCACATGGCCCGTAATCGAATGAAACAGCAAGCAGATCAACACCATTCTAAGTGCTCATTTCAAGTTGGGGATATGGTTTTTTTTATCTATAGCCATACAAGCAATTCTCCCTGAAGCTTAAAGGGCGTCATAAGCTAACCCCAAAATTTTATGGGCCTTATAAGGTTCTACAAAAGATTGGTTCAGTTGCTTATAAACTAGAACTTCCTCCTTCTTCCCGCATTCATCCAATATTTCATGTTTCTTGTCTCAAGCAAGTTCTTGGTACCAACATTAGAGTACAAACTGCTCTCCCTGAAATGGATAAGGAAGGATCCATTATCTTGGAGCCATCAGCAATCATTGACCAGCACACTCGTCAGCTTCACTCTCGCTCCATCTCTGAGGTCTTGATTTAGTGGCATGGCATGCAACCAAAGGATGCTACCTGGTAACCCCTTCTTCAGATTCAACAATAATTTCCACACCTTAAGCTTTGAGGACAAAGCTTTTTTCTAAGAGAGAGGGGATGTTAGGAACCTATGTGTTCCTTCTGTTTATTTTGTTAGTGTAGTGTTGTCGGACGCATATGCTTTGTAAGTCATCCCGTGAGTATATTTTATTATCCCACATGCATAGGTAGTATTACTTTTCTAGATCGTACTTAGTATATAAGAGTAGGTTGAGGCCTTTGATGGACACCGACAAATTTATTGTATTGAGCTTGCTCAAAGGAGGTTACCCCCTCAAAGTGGCCCGCGATCAATAGATTCATTCTGAGTTCTTCTATTGCTCTATATTCTGTTATTTCGTGCATTCTCACCATATTGCTGTAAGGAGGTTCCTCTCACCAAGTGAACTAACATATCCCCCTCCTTGGACAAAATTTCAATCCAATACCAAATCCCTGCCAATCAAATGAATGCCATATCCCTCCCATGCGGACAAAACAAACCCCAAGCCTAGAACGCACCAAAATGCACATTCACCCCTTTGGGTGAATCCATAGATGTCATATTCCAAAAGATGGCTAAATCCAATCTAAGGCTAAATCCAATCTAATTGTGTACCCACAAACACAACCTTTTAATGAATCAGCACCAAAATCTGCATGGTATAATGATATTGAGTATTGTGAATATCACCGTGTTAAGGTATACACAACCGTAAAGTGCATGAAGTTTAAACATTATATTCAGGATCTCATAGACAAAGAGGAGATCACTATAGATGCAAGAACTCAAGCCTCGTCGAATACCAATCTACAAATCTATCAAAATGTGTTTCCTCAACATGACACTAGAAAAGGACCTACCAATCCCGCTCAACCCTCTAACCAAGGGAAGGGAAAATAAGGAGATAATGCTAAAAATAAATACTACACTAGTGCATACATCAATTATGATCATCTCATTGGTTGTATCTCCCAAGCTGAACCTTTAGTTAACATTATATATATTAAAGGTGTAGATAACCATTATGCAGTTACCACCCTTCAAGGAAGAAAAACTGTTGCATGTGCTACTCCACCTTCTCGAGCACAATACAATCTATTGGAACACCTAGGGAACACCACTGCAAAAATATCCATCATGGATCTCCTCCGCACTTTTCCTATCCACTAGGAAATCCTTAATAAATCCCTACAAGAATCTCATGTCCCTAGTGACATTGATCCTACACAATTCCAAAATCTTGTGGGTCACCTAGCCACATCTCATGGAATCTCTTTCAAACCAACATCTATGCCTTTTGTGATGAACTATAACTGATTAAATGTTTGAAGATGATAAGTTGATGATCAATGAGATGCAAAATTGAATGCAAGACATTAAATCAATTAATGTATTGTAATGTCGTTGATGTCAAATTGATGTGGTATGATTATTCATACACATATTGGTCATAACCTTGAAGAGCTAAAGAGACAAAATTTATGTTATCGGTAAAACATAAAAAGTGTGTATACATCAAGTGACAATGAACACCAATGGACAGTGAACACCGAGCAGTGCACAGTAGTAACTGAGAAAGTGTCACCAAGCAGTTCACAGTGTATACCGAGCATCGCAGTAAATTGAAGTTGTTACCGAGCCTAAATCGAGTTGTTGACCAAACATAACTGAAGTTAAAGATCGACAAAACTACTTAGATGACAAGATCTATATTTAGAGGTTGACTGTTTGACTGATTTATTCTTTACAATTAGTTAAACTAAAACATGAAAGAGATTTAAAGAAGGTTTTATTCAAAGATATCATGGAGAGATTTGCAGAATAAAACTAAAGCAGAGCTTTACACGATAAAGGAAGCATGGTGAGTTTTATGGATCAAGAGATGATCTACGAAAAAAAAAGGAGATTGAGTGGCTAATCATGTCTATATGAAGAGAAAAGGAATTCATTAGAAAAAGAGGAATGCTGAGTATAATCTTGGTAAAGATTGAATTCTTCATGCAAATTTGATCATACAGGCTGAAGAACAGAGCCAAGAAATTTTACTGACATCGAGCAACAGAGGACAGAGAATTCACCGAGAAGAAAAAGAAAGAGAGAAAAGCTATTGAAGTGAACATTGATCAGAGAGGTATTATTGGAATAATAATAGATCTGAATATTTTCAAGTTAAAGTTGTATTTTGAACAGATCATTTACTTTATCAGTTCAACCATTGATTCATAAAATCTCTTAACCGAGTGGGATTTAACAGTCCTTATTGTATTGAGATACTCAAGAGTATCAAAAGGTTTTCTTGTTGATAGCATAGTGAGTTCTAGGTCAAAAGAAAAACTTTTAGTTTTAAATCCTCTAACAAGGTCACACTTAACAGTGTGTATTATAACCTTTAACAAGGTTGGCTCTGCATCGAGCTCACTTCTGAAGGGTGAAAATTTTGGGTTACTGGTCCTAGGTGATTTTTTCCTTAGCCAGGTTTCCACATTAAAATCTATGTGTCAAATGTCTATATGGTTCATTGCATTGATATTTTTCTTTACACATTATTGAAACTAGATTGGTCGTTTAATACTATGTTTATTTACTGCTATTCGGTAAAGTATAGAAAAGATAAATAGTATATCTTACCAAGCAGGTTATATTTGTTAAGTTTATTTAAGGCATACATCTTGATGGATTGAAAGATAAATAGAGGGTAGTATATTTAAGAGATAAGTTTTTGGTTGGATTTTGGTATTTTTAAAATTATTTTAAGGCCACCGATTCATCGCCCCTCTCATTTATTCTAACAGATGGTATCAGAGCTTTGGTGCTTGAAAGAAAAGTTTAAAGGGAATTAAGCTAAAGATCACAAGATGAGTAAGAGGGATGTGCCTTAGTTGAACAAGGAAAAATTTGCATCATGGAAAAGTAGGATATGACTTCATCTATCAGGTTTTGGAAATGATGTCACACAATACTTGGATACTGAATATGTTGCACATACTGGACCTCTAACTATTGATCAATTGAGAGAGAAACATGAACACAATTCTATGATGATAGAAATTGCTTCTTCACTATCTGATGCTGAATTTGAAGATGTGAATTCATGCACCTTTGCAAAGAAAATGTGGGAAAAAATCAAGCTAGTACATGGAGGAGACACCAATGTGCTAAGAGCTAAAATTGAAATCCTAAGAGGAAAGTTTGATAACCCGAGAATGAAAGAAGGAGAGAACATCACTAAGTACAGTAGCAGAATCAAAGAAGTTGTTAATGCTATCTGTGGAGTAGGAAGAGTACTTGAGGAAGAAACAATTGTAAGTAAAATTCTGAGAACCTTACTACCAGTTTATGCTATTAGAGTATCTGCAATTCAAGAAATGAAAGCAGTATAAAATAAGAATGTTACTCTTGATAGTTTGAATGGTAAACTTATTTTATTTGAGATGAACAAATATGACAACAGTGTCTTACCTACTATTGAGTCTGCATTCAAATCTTCTATGAAAATAAGAAAACCTAGTAACAAACACACTATGAGAAATGATAGTGACAGTGATAGTGATGAACAAGAAATTGATGAACTTGAAGCACTAATGGATAGGAGATTACACAGAGGTAAATGAATATATAAAGGTAAATTACCATTGGTCTGTTTTAATTGAAAAGAAATTGGACATTTTGCTGCTAGATGCCCTAACAAGAGAAAGGATGAAAGAAACAATGATAGATCTTATCAAAAGAAGTATGACATAAGTGATGACCGAGACTACATAAGAAACTAACACTCTAACATAAGAGATAAAATAGATTACAAGGACAAAGGAAAGAAGGCATGTTACTTGGTTGAGAACAAAGCTGAAAAATCTGACACTGATTCTGATGAAGATGTTGAGGTAGTATATGTTTCTATGAAGGATGATTCAGACAAAGAAGAAAGGTATGTCAAAACAACACTCATATCTAAAGTTAGAAAAAATGATGTCTGGTTTATTGATAGTGGATTTACTCATCACATGACTAGAGATAAAGAAAAGTTTGAAACTTTTGAATATTATAATGGTGGATCAGTTAGGATGGGTAATGACTCACCTTGCCTAGTTGAAGGAAAAGGTACCATCATGTTAAATAATCTTATCAGATATGAAAATTCATATTGGGTGAAAGGAATTAAATATAATTTATTGAGTTTTTCACAACTGAACAAAACAAGACACCGAGTTGCATTTGAGAACAAAAAGGCAATGATCTATAATGGAAAAGGAAAGTTGATCGGTATTGGTGAACAAAAAAGGTAATCTATTCTATCTTGATGATATTGAGCCCACTTGTTTATTGGCTACAAATGAAGATGTTTGGTTGTGGCATAAAAGGTTATGTCATGTGAATTTTGACAACATGGTTAGGATAAGCAAGAAAAGGAAAGTAAGAGGCTTACTGAGCATGTCAAAACCTGACCATGTCATGTGCAAGAATTGTCAAAAAGGTAAAATGACAAAGTCTAGTTTCAAGAAAAAAACCTACACATCTAATGCTATTCTAGAATTAGTCCATACTGACTTATGTAGACCAATGAGAACAAAGAGCTATTATGGTGATAGATACTTCATTCTATTTGTTGATGATTATTCTAGGATGACGACTGTTATGTTCTTAAAAGAAAAATCAGAAGCATTTAAGATGTTCAAATGGTATAAAGCTAAAGTTGAAAAACAAAGTGGAAAAGAACTGAAATGTTTAAGATCAGATAGAGAAGGATAATTTATTTCTGACTAATTCACTAACTTTTGTAATGAACACGGGATTAAAAGACAGGTTTCTACACCGAGAAAACCACAAAAAATTGGGATTGATGAAAGGAGGACTAGATCAATTTTTGATTGTGCCAGAACATCGATGATTGAAAAAGGCATCACACAAACATTCTGGAGAGAAGCTGTAAGTACTGCTGTCTATATACTAAACTGAGTTCAATTGAAGAAAGAAACAAATAAGACACCTTATGAGCTATGGTATGGATACACACCAAATGTGAGTTACTTTAGAATTTTTGGAAGTCAATTTTATATACTAAAAAATGATAGAAATGGGAAACTTGACTCTAAAAGTGATGAAGGAATATTTCTAGGATATTCTACTAAAATCAAAGATTATAAATGTCTGAAAAAATCTTCTAACAAAATCATTGAAAGTGCAAATGTTAAAGTGGATGAATTAGTTGAGAAAAATGATGAGGAAAGTAGAAAGGAACCTAAATATTACAATAGATTTGTCTACATTGAAGAACCTGACACCTTTCCTGAGCGATAGAACAATGCAACCGAGCAACAGGCTGCAGACATCGAGAATCAGGAAAATGATCACAATGATGAACCAAGCGATGAAGATCAAAATGAAGAACAAAGATATGAATCTGTAATTGCAAAATATGTCACAAGAAACCATCCACATGACTAGATCATTGGAGACAAAAGAGCTGGAATGAGAACAATAAGTAAGTCTCTTAACACTAGATGTTTGATTTGTGATTTTGAGCCTAAATCTGTTAATGCCGCACTTGAGAATCAAGAATGGATTAGTGTAATGAATGAAGATATTAAACAGATTGAGAAGAATAAAACATGGACATTAGTACCTAGACCAAGTGACAAAAATGTCATTGACACCAAATGGATTTTTAGAAAAAACTGAATGAGAATGGAGAAGTCAGAAGGAACAAAGCGAGACTGGTATGCAAAGGGTATGCACAAGAAGAAGGTATTGAATATGGAGAAACCTTTGCACCCATTTCTAGACTAGAAGGAATAAGAATTATACTTTCTTATGCTAATTTTAAAGGATTCAAAGTGTACCAAATGGATGTTAAATATGCATTTCTTAATGGAATACTAGAAGAGGAGGTATACATTGAACAAACTGAAGGGTTTGTTGATTATAAAAAGAGGAACATGGTTTATAAAATACACAAAGACTTGTATAGATTGAAATAAGCACCAAGAACATGGTATGAAAGAATTCACTCTTATCACATTAGTATTGGATTTATTAGAACAAGTGATAACAGTAATCTGTATTTGAAAGGAGATACTGATGATAAGACTTTGATTGCTGAGATATTTGTTGATGATATCATATTTGGAGGTAATGAAATGCTATGCAAGTCATTTTCTAATGAAATGAGCAAAGAATTTGAAATGTCAATGTTTGGAGAGATCAAAATTTTTCTTGGTCTACTGATTCTACAACAGGATGAAGGAATCTACATCACAAAACCCAAATACATCAAAGAAGTTATGAAGATATTCAAGATGGAGGACTCAAAAATAGTTGGAACACCTATTGAAACTAGATGCAAATGGACAAAGGAAGACAAGACAAATGAGGTAAATCAAACCTTATATAGATCTATGATTGGAAAACTAATGTATGTTGTACACACTAGACCTGATATAGCACATGTAGTTGGTATAGTTTGAAGATTCTCTACTAATCCTAAGGAATCACACATGACTGCTATTAAAAGAGTTTTGAGATATGTGAAGAATGCTGAAGACTATTATTTGTGGTACAATAAATAAGGAAAATTTGAGCTACAAGTTTATACTGATATTGATTGGGCTAGAAAGATAGATGATAGAAAGAACACTACATGAGGAGAATTCTTTATGGGTGATAGACTTGTCACATGGATAAGTAAAAAGTAAGGATGCATATCTCAATCAACTACAAAAGAAGAATAGGTAGCTGCTATTGCAAATTGCTCTAACATTGCATGGATCAAGCAATTGCTAAAAGGTATGAATGAAAAAATTATTGACCTAGTAATTATCTATTGTGATAATAATAGTGCTATAAACATCTCAAAGAACCCTTTAATGCATGCTAAGACAAAACACATATCTTTTAAGTATCATTAATTGAGGGAACAAGTACAAGATAAACAAGTGATACTAGAATATGTACAATCCAAAGAACAACTAGAAGACATCTTCACAAAACCATTGCCAAAAGATACATTTGAGTACCCGAGGAATAGACTAGGGGTTATATCCTTGTCTACTGGTCACTAAGCTGACTTGGAGGCCACATCATCCTAAACATTATCAGAAGATAAATCATGTTGATGCAAGCTGAGATATTGAATGATATATCAGTCCACTAAAGGGTCAGAAAGCTTCAAAAGGAGAAAAAGATTGTTGAATACTACAAAGATTAATTTTGTTTGGCATTAATGTCAAAGGGAGGGGAAGATTCAATGAAATATAAATCAGGGAGAAGAGCTTCTACAACATAAAGGGAGAGAATAATGTCAAAGGGAGAGAGATATTCAATGAAATAACCATCCATCAAAGGGAGAGAATTAGAGAGAGTTGACACTGCATATCTATCCAGAAAAGGGCGAAGAGATTCTACAAGAAAGGGAGAGACAAAATCAGAAGATAGAATTACTACACCTATCCATTGAAGGGAATGAAGAAAGGGAGAGAACACAACATAATCAAATCTAAGCTAGAAGAGCTTATTGAGACTCAGATATTTGAATTGGTTATAGAACAATAAGTTTGGTATGTTATGGCATATTTTATACTACATATTTCATAGTATGTTTATATCAATGCCAAAGGGAGAGATTGATGAACTATAACTGATTAAATGTTTGAAAATGATAAGTTGATTATCACCGAGATGAAAAAGTGAATGCAAGACATTAAATTAGTTAATGTATTGTATTGTCATTGATGTCAACTTGATATGGTATGATTATTCATACACATATTGGTCATAACCTTGAAGAGCTGAAGAGACAAAGTTTATGTTATCGGTAAAACATAAAAAAGTCTATATACACTGAGTGACAATGAACACCGACGAACAATGAACACCGAGTAGTTCATAGTGTAAACCAAGCACAATAGTAACTGAGCAAGGGTTACCGAGAAAGTTTCACAAAGCAATTCATAGTGTATACCGAGCACTATAGTAAATTGAAGATGTTACCGAGCATAATTGAACTTGTTACCGAGCATAACTGGAGTTGTTGACCAAAAAAAACTCTAGTTAAAGAACAACAAACCTACTTAGCTGGAAAGAGCTATATTTAGAGATTGGTTGATTTATTTCTTTATTCTTAACGATTAGTTAAACTAAATCATGAAAGATATTTAAAACACATTTTATTCACAGCTATCATGGAGATATTTACGGAATAAATATAAAGCAGAGTTTTATGGGATAAAGCAAGCATGGCAAGCTTTATGGATCAATAAATGACCTACGACAAAAACAAGGAGATTGAGTGGATAATCATGTCTATATAAAGAGAGAAGGAATTAATTAACAAAAAAGGAATGCTGAGTATAATTATGGTGAATATTGAATTCTTAATGCAAATCTAATCATACAGGTTGAAGAACAGAGCCAAGAAATTCTGCTGACGCCAAGCAACAAAGGACAGAGCATTCACCAAGTAGAACAAAGAAATAGAGAAAAGGAATTGAAGTGAGCATTGATCAAAGAGGTATTATTGGAATAGCAATAGATCTAAATATCTATAAGTTAAAGTTGTATTTTGAACATATCATTTACTGTATCAGTTTAACCATTGATTCAAAAAATCTCTTAACCGAGTGGGATTTAACAATCCTTATTGTATTGAGA
The DNA here is from genome assembly GCA_018584345.1 of Thuja plicata. NCBI lineage: Eukaryota > Viridiplantae > Streptophyta > Pinopsida > Cupressales > Cupressaceae > Thuja > Thuja plicata. The sequence continues at coordinate 571,090 of MU224829.1, read as the reverse complement.
TACTCAAGAGTATCAAAAGGTTTTCTTGTTGAAAAAATAGTGAGTGCTAGTTCAAAATAAAAAATGTTAGTTTTAAATCCTATAACAAGGTCGCACTTAACAATGTGTATTGTAACCTTTAAAAGGGTTGGCTCTTCACCGAGCTCACTTCTGAAGAGTGAAAATTTTAGGTTACCGGTCCCAGGTGTTTTTTTTTTCCCCTTAGTTGGGTTTCCATGTTAAAATATATATGTCAAATGTGTATATGGTTCATTTCATTGATATTTTTCTTTACACATTATTGAAACTAGATTGGTCGGTTAACACTAAGTTTATTTACTACTATTCGGTAAAGTCTAGAAAAGATAAACAGTATATCTTACTGAGTAGGTTATATTTGTTAATTTTATTTAAGGCATACATCTTGATGGACTGAAAGATAAATAGAGGGTAGTATATTTAAGAGATAAGTTTTTGGTTGGATTTTTGGAATTATTTTAAGGCCACTGATTCACCCCCCGCCCTCTTAGTTATTCTAACAATCCGTTGAACTAGACCACAATCTCCCTCTATGTATCACCGTCATGGTTAACAACATTGCCATCAAACATGTCATGATAAATAATAGTTTGGCCCTTAATTTATGTACTTTGAAATTCATTAAACAATTGGGATATACTGAAGCAGATATAATGAATAATGTCATCACCATCAAGGCATATGATAATCTGGAATGAACATCAGAAGGTACTATTTCATTTCCCATTTAGCTAGGCCCAATAGTATAAGATATGATATGCCATGTTGTTGATCTTTAGATTCTCTTCAATATTCTCCTTGGATGCCCTTGGATTCATTCTATGTAGGCTATCCCATCCACCTTCCATTAGTGCATCAAATTCCCACATAATGGCACTGAAGTCACCATTTGTGTAGATCCCCAACCCTTCACATATTGTCATGCATTGGAATCTTCTTTCCCGCATTCTAATCATTGTCCTGGGATTGACATTAGAACCTCTATTGCCAATTCTTCTAAAACCCATTTAGACCCAAAGAAAATCCTCTCATCCACTCTTTCCACGGCCAAGTACCATCCGATCCATACACCCAAGGACACCCACCGAATCAAAGAACAACATGACCAAAGATGACTAAACCAATGCAAATGGGTTCTACCACTTTCATTTCCCATGGAATTCTCAATGGATAGGAGATGGAACCAGCCATTAATCTATGGATTTACAAGGATCTGCCATCCCTAGACAAGGGTCTCCTTAATTACTTCAAAGTAAAATATCATGCATCTCACAAATTGGTTACGGAAAAATAGAACTATCAGGGAGGCAACTTAGGCTATGAAGAGCGCTGCATAAAAGATCCTATTGAAACTGCCTTGCAAGAAATGCATCAAGGCCTTAGTTTTGGCTCTTCCACATCTAGAGGCACCATTGATAACATCTATGCCTATGGTAATACCTGGGTGAACTCATTGAAATTGAAGATATCCTAGAAGAGAAAATTGTAAGAGCCTATGACGATGTCCTTGATGAAAAATCCTTCCTGTGAAACTCTATCCTCTGCCAAATTTCCATTAAATTCATTGAACTTCCCCTTGTCCATCCCAAACTCATAGACTAGGACCCACCAAGCGTCATACACATTGATGAGTTCCAAAGTTAGGAAGCACTGCTAAGATTCATGGGAGCTATAGAACAAGAATCTGACTAGCGACATGAATCAACACATGTATACAAATTGGATCCAAAGGAATAATTTGGGGAAGAGGAGGCCTTCAGCCACAAAAGTGAAATTGAAAACAAAAATTAAAAATAAAAATTGATCCCCTAGTGAAAACCCCTCTTGGGTGCTATCTGATTGCCAAAAAGTGAAAACAAAGGGTGTATCCACTGGTGAAAACTTGTCTGAGGTGCCAGAGGATGAAGACCCTCCTCTTCCTCTCATCCATGACTAAAATCCCGAGCAATCATCCATTCTCATAGAAGAAACAAATCCGATCAACCTGGGTACAGAAGAAAATCCCAGCATCACTTACATTGCAACATCATTCACAGAAGGTGAAGAGACAACCCTCATTGCTCTCCTACGAGAATCCATCGATAAATTTTCATGGTCTTATTCTCACATGCAAGGATTATACCCTAACTTTGTGGTTCATCATCTTTCCATGTATCCAAATGTCAAACCGGTGAAGCAGAAGCTTCGCAAGATGCATCCCAAGGTAGCAATATTAGTCAAGGCGAAATTGGAAAAGCTCCTTCAAGCTAAAATCATCCACGCCATTAACTATTCTGAGTGGATCTCCAACATGGTGCCGATATCCAAACTAGATAAATCAATTAGGATATGTACATACTTTTAGGATCTTAATGAGGTATGCCCAAAGGATGATTCCCCCTTGCCAAGTATTGACATGATCTTAGATCTTATTGCTGGACATGAGATGTTGTCTCTCATGGATGATTTTTTAGGATATAATCAGATCTATATCATAGAAGAAGATTAGCATAAGACAACATTTACAACCCCCTGGGGTACCTTCTACTATAATATGATTCCATTTGGCTTAAAAAATGCAGGGGAAACTTATCAAAGAGCCACGACCATTATCTTTCATGACATTATCTAAAAAATTCTTGAAGACTATGTGGATAACATCCTAGCCAAATAAATCATACAAGAAGATCAACTTGATGTCGTAGGATGCATATTTGATCGACTCGGTCACTATGGTCTAATACTCAACCCCAAGAAGTATGTTTTTGGGGTCACATCAAGAAAGTACCTAGTGTTCATTGTATCACGAAGAGGCATAGAAATAGATCCAAAAAGGTACAAGCTACCATAGAAATGCCTCCACCTAGAGCACTTTGATAGTTCATATTCTACAAGGAAATTTGAAATCTGTGCATCATTTTATCTCTCAACTCATAGACAAGTGCCAACTATTCACCCATCTTCTGTACAAAGATAACAACTTCAAATGGGACCCTCAATGTCAGAAATTTTTTGAGAAAATCAAAGAATACTTGGACATTCCACCCATCTTGGTACCACCTACAATAGGTTGGCCACTTATATTTTATATTGCTTCCAAAACAATAGCACTGGGGGCACTCCTTTCTCAATTGGACGATGATGGAAAATAAAGAGCCATTTATTACATCATTCAAACCTTATTAGGTTATGAGATCAATTACTATCCTATGTAAAAAGCATGCCTGGTAGTGGTTTTTTCCACTTAGAAACTTCACCACTATATGCTCAGTCACACAGTAAAGCTCATTTCAAAAGTGGACCCTCTCAAATACCTACTATATAAGACTACCCTCATAGGTTGCATGGAAAAATGGGTTATGCTTCTAAGAAAAAAATATATTTGTAAGATAAAATATGCGAGATGGTGTAGATGTGTATATATATATATATATATATATATATATATATATATATATATATATATATGTATGTATGTGTTGGGGGGGGTTGATTTGATGGATGTTAAGTGTTTAAAATGTAAAGAGGTTGAATATTCTATCTTACGAAAATGTAAAGGGGGATGAAATTAGATGTGTTTATTAAGAATATATAACGTATTAAGAATGATAGATTGATTTGCCTAGAATGTATTGAATCCCTTAACCTTAATTGAATTGTATTAATGAAGTATTGGAATTGTGATTAAGAAGAAGATAATATGTTCCTTTCTTGTCCTCAAACGCACAAATGAGAGATCCAAGTTGATCAACCCAAGAGAAGGGTTAATGCACAAATGAATCAACTATTTGGAAAGGAGAATAATAAAGGAGATACCTTAAATTCTGTTAATTATATGTATAGAAATGATATATTACTGTAATTGAAAAGATATGAGAAATGCACTAACCTTGAAATATTGTAGATCAAATAATGCTATTTTTTGAGGTCTGTAGACTATTTCTAGAAAAACTGATAGTTGATACCAAACCGAAACGCAGAGATGAACAAAACCCAGAAATCATTTTCCATTCTGATGTTGTCTTATGAAAAATGTCGACCTTGACCCACAAATGTCAACCCTAACCCAATAATGTCGACCCTGACCTGCACAGATCTGAAAGTGACTTTGTTCGCGGATCCTGAAAGTTTGCCGAAAAGGGTATCTAGATCTGGGTTCAAATCCACTATTCTGTATCTGTACCTACAAGAAAAAGGAGATTGTTTTGTTGTGGGGGAGGGGTTTGCCTTAGTCAAACCCTGATTTAGGAATTAACCTTGAAATCAATAAAGTACAGAATGCTAGCATGTAGTAGAATTGAATCTAATAATGAAGCTATGATATTCAATAGATATGTAATTAAAATTCAAATGTATGCAAGTATGTAAGCATGAAAGCATGAACTCAATATGAACCATAAACCTCCATGATTGTATGCTTGAAATCCACTTTGAAGAGATGATGAAAGAGTCTTGAAGAAGCACAAAGGATCTTGAAGGAAGATCACACCACCATGATGGCTAGATCTAGGGTTTGGATGATGAATCTTGAATTTTTTGCACCTAATCCCTTCAAAGGCTTGAGAGCTTGAATCCTTGATCTTCAATGGAGAACTTGAATGCTTGAGGAGAAGAATTGAACACCTTGAGAACTTGGAAATGGATGCTTGAAACTTCTCTTGATCACCTAGTTGATAATTCGTAATGCTTCCAAATAGAGGACTTAGAGAAAATGAGAGAGAAAGCTTCCCTTTTATATGAAATTAGGGCTCAATCTTCTAAGGAGGCCTACATAGGAAAATTAAATTCCCATTAAAGCCTTTACCCCTAGGAAAGGACCTATATTAAATATAATTTAGGAATCAATGCTTTGAAACCCAAAACAGCCGACCCGGAAGCGGGAAAACTAAATTTTTGATGAGCCCTGACAACTGACAAGTTTCCTGATTTGAAAGGGGACCCAGGTCGACATCAAGGTCGACCCTGACCCAGGGGGTCAGAACCCCTGGAAAATATTGCAGGTGGGGTAGGAGGTGCCTGGAGAGGCCCAATCAGGGTCCTGAACCAGCACAGAAGCATGAGATGATGTAGAAATAGGATGATGACATGGTAGAGGTAAAAAATGTCCCCTAAGAAGGGCTAAATGCTCTTAACATGGAAGTGGTTCCATTTTAAGACAATACAATATTCAATATGTGGAAAAAAAGGCCATTAAAGGGAAAGTCATCATTGATTAGCTAGTAGAGGCACCATTGGTGGACGCATATCCTTTGGTCACAAAATTCCTAGATGAATATCTATGCATGGTAGAAGAGCAACCCACCTAGAAAATTTATTTTGACAGACCCTACACAGGTCATGGTACAAGAGTAGGAATAGTCTTTGTCACACCTCAAGGTGACTACATCCCTAATTCATTCAAATTGGGATTACCCTACACAAATAACATTGCAGGATATGAGGCACTTGTCATAGGAATCTGCATGGCCATCCAATGGAACATCATAGACATACATGTCTTCGAGCATTGCTAGCTCACCATCAAACAAGTCTTGGATGAGTACCAAACAAAAGATGGTAAACTGATGCCCTATAAGGAGATTGTTGACAAGATGAAAGAGCATTTTCTCCATTTAAAATTGACCCAAGTGCCACGACTACAAAATAAGGCTAATGATGCAATAACCACCATTTAATTTCTTTTGGATATTCCTCGCGACTCTATATAGTAGGAATTCTTAGTTGAGAAAATTCACATGCCTGCTTACAAGAACAAAAAATCAGATTGCATATGTGTCTTGGTTGGTCCCCAGTCTCCATGGTACCATGATATCCATGATTATCTACAAAATGGTATCATCTCTCCCCATCTCACCAACAACCAATGCCAGAACCTCATTCAAAGAGCTTCCCACTACACTATTATAGCCAACACCATTTATCGTCGAGGCTCTCAAAATATTCTCTCTAGATGTTTAGATGAAAATGAGGCCGCTCAGAATTTGCAAGAAGTACACACTGGGATTTGCAGTGCCCAAAAAAGTGGCATGGTCCTAGACAAACAAATTTTATGGGCATGATACTATTGGCCCATAATGGAACACGATGCCTGTGAGTTCGTCAAGAAGTGCTTACCATGTCAACAACAAGCCAATTTGATTCATGCTCCTAGAAAATACCTATGTCCCATTGCACCTCCTTGGCCTTTCTCTTGTTGGGATTTAGACCTTATTGGTAAGATCACTCCCCTCTCTTCTGAAGGACACAAATAAATAATCATAGCAACATAGTATTTTAAAAAGTGGGTCAAAGCAATTCCACTCATCCTTACCACAGGTCTCTAGATTTCAAATTTATCCTCTAGCACATTGTTTTCCATTTTGGCATCCCCTCCACCATCTTCAAAAATCATGGAAGACAATTTTAAAACCAACATGTGGAAGATTTGTGTCATCGCCTCCATATCCATCACCACTACTCCTATCTATACTTTCCTCAGGGTAACAGCCAGGCTGAGGAAACCAATAAAACCCTTCTCAAGTTCCTCAAGAAGGTTTTCAATGATATTGGTTGTGACTCTGACCTCCAAATTAACCCTACCCTTTGGGCATATCATACTTCCTACCGCACTCCCAGAGGCACCAATCTATATTCCGTTGTCTATGGTGCTAAATTTGTCTTACCAATTGAGGTCAAACTGCCATCATTGAGTGTGTCACTCAAGGACATGATCATAGATGAAGACTATTATGTGGCATGCCTTAAGCAATTAGATCTATTATATGACAAACACCAACAAGCATATGACCACCTAGTTGTATATCAAAATCGCCTTAAGAGAAGTTATAGAAAAAAGACTTTCCCACAGAAGTTCCAGGTGGGAGATCTCATCCTCAAAGAGAATCAAAAGGTAGGCACAGATCAAGAAAAGAAGGGAAAATTTGAAGTCACCTGGCAAGGCCCCTATGTCATAACTTCATCCTTTGGCTCTGGGGCATATCAACTCTCCACTCCTAAAGGAGATTCTTTGAATTATCCCATCAATATCATTCATCTTAGGTGCTTCTATGCCAGAGGACTGGCAGTATATCCCAATCTTTGAGAAAATCCATAAAAAATATAAAATTCCTAAAGAAATCCAAACAAAATGTAAAAAGTCTTGAAAAAATCCTAAAAAAGAAGAAAAAGAAGCTAAAAAATGGTTGTCACGGTGAAAACCTAGCAAACAAGCGCTTGAAAAACATCAAAAAATCAAAAAAATCTAAATGAAAAAAAAGAGTAAAGAGAAATAACTCGTTCAATAGTGAAAAATTGGCAATTAGGTGCCATGGACAAGTATGAGTGATGAAAACCTGGTAAATAGGCATCAACATAGTGGACCGCATCATTATCTATCGAAATCTCATCCCCTCCTCCATCCGTCCTTTGACTCCATTCCATTCTCAAACCCATATTTCCTCGGTGTTCCAAACTATCACACGCATCGATAGCAAGATCAATCCCATCTTGTCCTTAGAATTTTTCTACATATCACTTGTATATAACCGCTCTATTTTGTCCTTGTACATTCGCCTCCTATCTTGTCCCTTTTCCATCGCACTAAATTTCTGAGCCTCCCCCGCGCTAACTTTCCCAAGCTGATCATCCTTTTCCCAATCCTTTTATGCCCCCCTATTGTGTCCATCAGTCGAAAGTGGTACACACCAAAAAAAGAGTCTCATTGCATCCATTGCATCTTGTTTCATTTATTATCCCTGCATTTTTATATAATATTTACATTATCATTAGGTTCATTACATTTAATAAGTCATTATTTCATTTTTACACTACATTTGCATCTATTCATTGCATCTCATTACACATTTAAGTTGCATTCATTACTCATTAAGTTCATCCATTACATTCATTACATCATATGCATATGAGAAATACAAAATACAAAAATAATAAACTCATCGCATCCTGCATCACATACATATATTACATACATACATATAACCATCTCATCCTGTATAAACACAACATAACATATAAATCATACATCATTGCATGTCAGTATACATCATCACATCCTGCAACATAAAGCATCAGTGTACTCATATAAAAATATCATAAGTGCATCATACATCATAGAAAACTCAACACAATTTCATAAAGTCCATCATCATATATAAAAGTCCATGTCTGCAGTACATAAGTCTGTCATGAATAAATACATCACAATACACCTAGGTGCTGGTGTACATATACATCTCATCTCAACCAAAACTACAAAAAATGTGTCATAATCCTCTGATAACTCATGCAGGTGGTTGTGATTGTCCCTCACCTCCTCCATGTCTAGGTGGACGAGGTGGCATCCCCATCGATCCCTGAGAATCCCTCCCTATTCTATAAGTATGAGTCCTCTTTGTATAAGTGGGTTGTCATCTCTTCTTTGGAACTGCATCATAACATAGGCCCATATAGTATGCAGCCTCCCTATCTTCCCTAGCCACATCTTTGTGCATGATGAATGCCTCTGTCAAAACCTATGACATCCCTCTTTCCGTGGCCACCTATTGGGCTATATCCTCTCTATCCTATAGGTATCTACCCTTCTCCATAGCTCATCCCTCTACGCTATAAGGACCGCTATATGATCTGTGGCCTGCTCAGCCTGGTCAGTTAATGTGACCATTTGTGCGTGTGTATTTGGGTACCTGATGAAAATAACACAAACACTCAATAGGTCATTGCATTAGTCCAAATGGTGAGATAAAATGTTCAAAACCACTAATATCAACCTATTGCCTTCTAACTAGAAAGAGGGTGATTAGTTGCATATCAGCCCTCAAAATATGCTAAAAATCAGTGACATATATTATCCTAGCATGAAGGATTTAATTCAAAATTAAGCTAAAAAGATGAAAAAGCATGTATTCTAGCTCTAAAAGATGAAATTAAAACAATGCAAAAGCATGAAATAATGAGTGGAATGTGAATCTAGGATGAATCCAACAGCATAACAATGTATTTTAGATCTAATGTGAAGGCTTATTTGCTCTCAAAAAAGGCTTCTATTTATAGAAGAATAGGAGAGAGAGAGGGGGGGGACAAGGTTCATTTATGAATTAGAAGACTCATATATGAAGATGTAAGAGCCATTAATGCCCAAGGCATTAATAAGGCATGGGAGAGACATAGGCTTAAGGCATCTTCATTAATAAGGCATTAATGAAATCCTTAAAGAGACAAGGGAGGATGTAAGAGGATGGCTTGAGAAAGAGGACCTTAAGGATGTCAAGCTTGAGAAAGTGGACTTTCTCAAGTGGGTTGAGTTGTTAAGTATTCCTTAATGGAATGTGACAACATTAGGAGGTGGGTTAGGACTAGAATTAGGATTAGGATTAGATTAGCATGGGTGAA